>VZTT01002112.1:34731-46208 GCA_013400855.1 Buphagus erythrorhynchus
TTTTTGGGTTTTTTTTTGGTTTTTGGGTTTTTTTCTTTTTTTGGGTATTTTTGGTTTTTGAATTTTTCTGTTTTTTGTTTTATTTTTTTTTTGTTCTTTGGGAATTTTTTTTTTGTTTGTTTGTTTGTTTTTGGGTGTTTTTTTTAGTTTTTTGTTTGTTTTTTCCTGTGTTTGGTGAGGGATTAAAATGAACCCTCACAGTCCCTTCTGCAGGATTTTGCCATAAATACATAACAACCCAAACCTTTAAAATCTCCCTGTAATAAAGGCCACCTGCACGACCCTGAAACTCCTGCAACAAATTTTCCTTTTTTTTTTTTTTAATATTTTATTGTTATGATTTTTTTAATGCTGTGCAATCAGCAATAACTCCACAATCACATGTTTGAAGCTGCTATTAATAATTTTACAGCCATTAAACACCTGAAACCTCTCCTCTCCTCCCTTTATTGGCTCCCTGGATTTTTATGGGTGTATTGCTGCAAATAAGGCAGTGCAGGGAGTTGCCATGTTGGGAAGGAGCAGGTGCCCATCTGTTCCAAAATAATTCTTAGAATTAAGCTTGAAATGCTTTAAAATCATGTGGGCTTGAATTTTGACCCAATTTTGCTGCCTCATTTCCACTTTGCTATGATGACAAAGCAGTTTGACAAAAACCTGTGGTGAGTTTTGGCTCTGTAAAGGAGAAAAGAGAGTGAGAGGGTGGAGGAGAATTCCTTAGCTTTGTTTATTTATATATATGTTTTTATATTTATTTAGGGTCCTCTGCAAGGGTTGGTCACTGTATGGGGTCACCCCATGATGAGATTTAAGGTCCCAACCCAACCCAACCCAATCCAACCCAACCCAAACCATTCCATGATTCCAAGATCTGTTTCAGCCAACATGGCAGAAAGGAAGGGCTGGGTGGGGTTTTCTTGGCCTGAAGGATGTGTCCAAGTCTGTCCCTGTTCCACGAGGGTCAAAGCTCATCAAAACCCTTTGCTGAACATGGATTTCCCCCAAAAACCAGGCCTAGTGAGGGTTCAGGTCTGCTTTTGTAGGACAGTTAGACAATCCCAAAAACCAGGACTATTGAGGGTTCAGGTCTGCTTTTGTAGGACAGTTCGACAATCCCCAAAACCAGGACTAGTGAGGGTTCAGGTCTGCTTTTGTAGGACAATTAGACAATCCCAAAAACCAGGACTAGAGAGGGTTCAGGTCTGTCTTTGTAGGACAATTCAGACAATGTCCCTTGTGCCCTTTCCATGGTACATATAGACACAAACATAAAATGTGCATTCAAATGAAGGAGGGTTAAACCCAGCTCTCTCAAATCCCAAATTAACCTTAACCACTGGATTCTTTTCCTCTCCTGTGTGAATGCTGCCCGTGCACGTTGTGTACAAATAGGAGAGAGATTTACTGGAGAAACAACCTCAGCCACAACAATCCACGTGTGCACATGGATGTAAAGATACATTTTCTCAACAGCAGCCTGCGAAAGCATCGCCTCATAAAAACTCTCTGAACACTCAGTAAATTCTGGGCCAGATTTCAACTCGTGTTCCTGAGATAAGGACCAGAGGGAGGAGGAAGGAACAGACAGCAGCAATCCTTTCATCCCCCTGGCCACAGCTGGTGGGGCCGTTCCTTTCAGCAGATGGGAATGAAAATAGATATATTTACAATTTACAATTGCAGTTGGACGGAGGAAGGAGCAGCAGTGAACACAGAGCAGTCGTTTGCTAAACCCCTAATAGTGGGGATTATGCAGCGCTGCTGCTACAATAACATTCGTTTGCTGTCAGCGCTCCTGTGCAAAAACAAATTAGCTGGATGATTAATGAACATCCCCAGCAGCATGTGGATTCTGCTCAGTGATGCTCCACCGTGCTGCTCTGAGCTGTCCCTGCTCTTTGTGCTGCCCTGTCCCCTCTGCACACCTGGCTGCCACTGCCCAAGGGGGCTCCTGGCCCTTCTTAGGGGTTTTATTTAAATAACAATAAAAATAAAAACAGAAAACTGAGAGTCCAGGAAGAGGTGCTGAGGTGAGAAATGTCTCCTTGAGGTTTGGTGTGAGCTGAGGGTGGCTTTGTGGCTTTGCTGCTGGGGCTGGGAGAGCTGGGGGGCTCAGCAGGGAGGAGGTCACAGCCAAAATCCAGGGAGTGTTTGGACAGCGCTCTCAGGCACAGGGTGGGATTTTGGGGTGCCCCGTGCAGGGCCAGGAGTGGGTCTGGATGATCCTGTGTGGATATTCCATGGAGTGATTCTGGGGGTGCCCTGGGCTCTGTGGGGCAGGGGATGCTCCTGGGGGAAGGAGCAGAGCCGAGAGCAGGGATCTGCCCTGACCATCCCTGCTCCATTGTGTTTGCCTTTTGGAACTTCCACCTCTTTTATTCCTTCCCAGCTCATATTCCTGATGGGAATCAGAGCTAAAACTGACCGTGAATCTGTCACCAAAGGCACCTCCAGAGATCTCCTGCTGGGTTTTCCTGCTGGGGGCTGCAGCCTCTGGGCATTTTAAAAGTGTTTTTTCACTTTGAAATACCCTCCTGTCTCTCTCAGAGGTGTTTTGGATGATTCTGCAGAGGATTCCCATGGCAAATAGGGAGAGGAATGTGTTTTTTCACTTTAATTAATCAGTGCATGATTAATCCAGGAGCTGGACTTCAAAGATCCTTGTGTGTCCCTTCCAGCTCAGGATATTCTGTGTTCTCTGATTCTACAAATGACCAAGGAAGAAGGGGGCCCTGGGTGAGAGTTGTTATCCCAGAAAGGGTGGGCAGACAATTCCAGATCTGAGCCAGCCTTGCAGGGGGTGCTGGATCTTTCCAGGTTTGGATGGAAAGGTGGTTTGGCCACAAACACAAAACCCCAAAATGCTTTGGGTTGGACAGGACCTGAAGAACCATCTCATCCACCCCCCTGCCACGTGCAGGGACACTTTCCCCTGTCCCTGGGTGATCCAGACCCCATCCAGGCTGGCCTGGGACATTCCAGGGATGTGGCAGCCACCAGGGGTCCTGGTGCTGGAGGGCCCTGAGGCAGAGCTCCCTTCTGGCACTGACAGGGTTAAAGGTGATTTTTCTGTTCCACACACGCTCACACGAGCCTCCAGCAGTTATATAATATAAAAAGGCTCTTTTCTCATATCCCCACAGCGCGCAATAGGACTCCACATATAGCACACCAAAAACATAAAAAAATAAAAGGAGCCCAAACACTGCCAAAATCTACATTTTCATTTGGCAAACCAGTTAAATCTATTCATAATCTGGTGCCTGAATCAGGTTTCAGACCAGACTAGACTGCCTTGGCTCCTGGTTTTTGTTGCTCGACCTGTCTCTGACTGAATTTAGCTATGATGTTACATCTTTAGCTGTAGAAAATTTCTAATAATGGTAGCCTGTTTTATTTTGCCACTGGAGGGTACAAGTTCCAGCATTTCCGTACCCAGGTCCAATTGGAGCCAGTTTTGGACTTTTTTTTGGACAGAAACCTCCCTTGTTGCTTTGCTCTGCTTTATTTTTTTTTTTTTTTCCCCCTTCTTTTTTTTTTTTTTTTTTTTTTTTTTTTTTNCCCTTTATTTTTTTTTCTTTTTTAATTTTAATAATGCTCACCCTCACAGCTTCCAGGAGGCGAAATGAAAACACAGCAAATGTGAAATGTGCAGTGTCAAAAAATCCACATTAGTCTCAGTCACCTGCCCCACGCCTTTGGGGCCCCTGGAGCTCCACCAGCCCATGGAGATGAGGATGGAGCTGCAATTCCTGGAGGGTCCCTTGGAGCTCTTCCCCTCCTTGGGAGGCCACACCTCAAAGTTTGATTTAGCTGGTGGGGATGAATGTTAATTGGAAGTAAATTAATCCCCAATTTTGGGCACTGGGTTGGGAATCCTGAAGGAGATGCACCAAAACCAAATCCCAAATTTCACCCCCTGTCCACTGTTCTTATCAACAAAGCCGTGGAGGTGCTTCCCTTCACTTCTGAGCATCCCCCAGGATCTCAGGGCTGCAGCACCACCCCAAAAATACCTGTACACCCCTCGGTGCCCCCTAAACTCCTCCAGTTCCCAGGCACAAGGAAAGCAGGAGCACGCTGGGCTGGGAATTGGGGACAAGCCTACGTGTGCAGCAGAGTTCTGGTGGCACTTTGGTGTCTCCTGAGCTGACTTTTCCCTGGAAGGATCCAGTTCAGCTTTTCTGGCAAACCTGCTGCCTGCTGGAACAGGAAATCTTTAGGGTTTTATATAGTGCTAATAGGCCACCAGAAATTTTGGCTATGGAAATAACCCTACACAGAGAATTAGAGAACATGGACAGGATTCCTGTTTGAAATATATAGATATAAACAGAGTGATTCCTCCTCCCTCAGTAAATTATCCCGGGGTCTGTTTGGGCTGGGCACCCACAGGGAAATTAGAAAGGAGTAAAATCGTGGGATTTGTTTGGCAAACAAATTTTCTTTAATTTTATTTTAAGCATCTTGAAGGAGAAGCGAGGCAATGAGAGTGATTTGGAAGGCAGTTGTGAAGTTTTAGTTGTTAAAAGCACCATAAAGTGAGGTTGAGGCTGGAGTTTCTTTGGTTTTATGCCTTTGTCTGGATCCAGAAGTGGTGAAAGTTGACTCAGTCTGGGGGGAAAAGGAGGTTTCATCTCCAGGTTTTCCCTCAGTGAGCAGAGGGGAGCCTTGACACACTTATCCATGAGTGTGCCTTGGAGAATGCAGCACAACAGGGAATGCTGATGCTCAGATCGGATCAGATCTGAGCATCACATCTGATGATGGGGGATCAGATGATTCCAGCACATTCGTGTCATTGTGGAAAGGTTTAAAGGAATTAACACTCCAAAACCTGAGCCCAGCTGGGGAAAAGCCACCAAAGTCCTGGGGGTGATGGGAAAGGCTCAGGGAATGAGCTGGACATGGATATTTGGGAGCAAAAATGGATAAAAACATGGAACAAGGAGTCTGTGAGCTGTCCTGGGCAGCAGCAGGAGGGGACAAGGGACAGCAGGGCCATGGCTCCACCTGGGATTCCTCTTGTCCCTCCTGGAGCAGGGAATTGTGTGTGGGGGGGGTTTGGGGAGATCCCCACTGCTCCCATCCAGGGGACATGGAGGGGACACAGTCTGGGGATAATTTGGCCAATTTAGGGCAAAAATTAACCCAAAGAGGGAGCCAGGAGGTCGGGAGGAGCTGGGGAGCTCGGCCCTGCCAGTTTTGGGTGGGTTTGTGTTAAATTGGATGGCTGAGCGTTTTTTATGTTGGGTTTTTTTTTTTACTGCCCAACCCTCATCATTACGTGCTTGCATAGAAAATTAAGTTACCACACCTTTAATGAACTTAATTTCCTAATTCTGACAGAGTTGCCACTGCCAGTGATTCACTCCCTGCTTTTTACACATTTGGGCTGTGTTTTGGTTGGGTTTTTCTTAGACCAGGCAGATCTCCATGGCCAAACACTGGGCTCATTATTTTCTTTTCACTTAGCTGAAACAGAGTACGTAAGAAATGGCAATCAATGTTATCTTAGAGCAGGGATTCCTCCAAAATTTCCACCCTGGGGGGAATAGAGGAAAAGCAAAACATCTCCTGACTCATCCCTTCTGATCCTTCAGCCTTCTGGTCTCAGAGCTGACCAGGAGGAGATGCCATGGATCAAACAAACTCTGCAGAGTGGTGAAAAACCAGGGCCTTGAAGCTCTGGAATGGGCAAGGACAGTCTGGGGGAGCTCAGACCTTCCTGCTTTAATCCTGATGAATCCATGGAAACTTTTCCAGATGCTACCCAGGTTATTCTTCAAAGATGTAAATTTTATTTAATTAAGTGAAACTGCTCTCAAAAGACTAGTTCTGCTCTCCAGTGCTGCTGAGAGGGGATGTTAAAGGAGCTGCTCTGTTAAATTCTGGAAACTTGGGGTAATTTCAGTGTGTCCCAGTATCTGCAGAGCCTTTCTGGCAGGTAATTAAGGGTTTTCTAATCAGGAATTTCTATTAGAAATCAGAAATTTAAATTTCTAATTTAAACAGGACGGTGGCTGTAGGAACATGATGCTAAAGCAGAAAGCCCAGGCAGGGAATATTCCCAAACTGAACATTACTGTTGCTATTGATATAAAAAGAGTGGGAAGGGGGATTGTAAAAGTGTGAGGAATTAACACATGGGCTCCTTGAACCCAGACTGATTCTCTGCTGCTCTGACTACATGAAGGAGTTTATAAATCCTTTACAGGCTCCTGCTTCAGGGACCTAGCCTCAAATTTGTCGTGGGATTTGGAGGTGTGAATTATCCACTGCTCCCCACTGGATCCACTCATACTGCTTAGGCTGGAGTTTAGGGTTCAGCCCTAAAGGCAGAATGTCAGCCCCTGCTCCAGCACTGCTCCAGAACCTCTCAGTTTTTCATGGTCACAATCCTCACTTCAATTCCCAACACGAACCACATCCACTGCCACCTTGCACCCAGGAGTTCCTGTGCCAAGATCATCCTTCATTTCCAAGATCTCACCTCTGTTCTGCAATCTAGTCCCAGTGTGCTTCCAGCAAAGAGCTGTGGATCAGGATTGATGGAATTGTGCTCTCAGACTCTTAGATATGGAGGGGAAAATTTGTTCTTGCAGTCAAAAGGAAAAGAAACTCCATCATGGAATCCCAGGCTGGTTTGGGTTGGAAGGGAACTCAAAGCTGATCCTGTTCCCCCTTCCACTGTCCCAGGGTGTTCCCAGCCCCATCCAGCCTGGCCTTGGACATTCCTGGGATCCAGGGCAGCCACAGCTCCTCCCCACCCTCCCAGGGAACAATTCCTTCCCCAGGTCCCATCTCAGCCTGCCCTCGGGCAGTTCAGATTTGTTCTGTATCAACAACCACCGGGTTCAAAGCACAGCAGCTCTGTCTGGACAACCAGGCTTTGACTTTCTTGCCATTTCTCTCCTGAAGTTGCCCAAAGAGGTGGTTAAATAATTGATATTTGCTTTCTGGAGGGAGAGTTTACTCTCCTTTGACCCTGCTTTGGAGCTCTTTAAGATAAGGCCAAATATTGACAAAGCTGGAGCTGAGATTTCAGTACATAGAAAAAAAAATTGGTGTTGCTTGGGAGTGAAAAAACCCAACCAGCCTGGCTGTAAACTCTCTGTCAGGGTAAGTAAATGGGGATGTGCTCACTGGGAAATCCTGCTGATGAAGAAACCCTTGGTGTTAAAGGGGAGCAGGGAGTTCCCACCTAAATAAAATACAGAATTAATTCTGTGATCCTAATTTCCTTGATTCTAGATTCACACAGGCAGGGGGGGATGAACCCAGGGACATTGAACTGACCATGGCTTTCTAAGAGAGGGAGGAAAAAAGAAATTTCTCCCCCAGTTTGGTGGGGTTAGCAGAGCCAGAGGTGGCTGCCACGTTGTGCCAAACTCCAGCCCCACTTTGAGAAAGCTTTTAAAACCCTGCAGTCTAATTATGGGGCTGGAAATAGATCTTAAATCACTTAGAAATACAAACCACTATTGATTGGAATATCAAGTTGAAGAAAACCTGGGTAAAGTTAATGGCTTTATGAATGCCTCACACTATTGTTGGTGGAAGCTTTTATTGCCTTTATGACAAGTTTGTCCCTTTTATCCCATTCCAAGTCCCCCTGCTGTGCCTTGTGCCCAGTGTGGGGTACCAGCCCTTTCCACTTGGAACAGCTTGGCCACGTTTTCCCTGCCTTTAGGACAGCAGTTGTTCCCCCTCGCTAGGGGAGCAATCCCAGGATCTTGAAATCCTTGGGAATCACCCAACACCTCCCTTGTTTCTGGTGGTTTTAGTCACCTACAGACCTGCAGAAGCCATTGCTGAAAGCCCAGCCCAGTATGGACTGGAAGCAGCCATTTCCAGCAGTGTAAGGAATTATTGATTCCCAAACATCCCCCTCGCACTCCCACGTGCCCCGGGGGCTCTGATGGTCCTGGCTGGCTCCAGGCAGTGTTTGCACCAGCTCTGCTTCCCAAAAACCCGACAGGACCGGGGATTTTGGGAATGACGGATCACAGGTCGCTGCTGCCCTGCCAGGGGCACTGGGAAGGCCCTGCTGGGATTTCTGGAGCTGCTGGATCTGCTCTGGATCTTTGCTTTGCTTGGCTCACACCCTCCCGGGAGCAGGGATGCTGGGTGCTTGTCCCCTGCTGATGATGCAGGCTCGTTCCTGGAGTAAACCACGAGTAATTCCTGCCCCTGGCGCTGCCACCTCGCTGTCCTGCTGCTGGACAGAAATTTGTGAGGCTGGTCACACAGGGTGCAAACCAGCATCAGTCCCTCGCTGGTATCAAGTACAAACTCACTGTGGAAAAAATAAAAAATTAAAAAAAAAATTCAGCTTCAGAATTTTTCCTTTATTCTCACCAGTCTGAAATTACCTGAGCACCTCTCGTGGAGGGTTTAGAATGTCCAGAAAGTTCCTGATGCCCACAGAAAATGAATATTTTGATTCATTTATTTGTTGTTTGTGTTTATTGCTGTGTTAGTTTGTCTGTCCAGGAGAGCACCACCATCACCAGGCCTGATAAAAGCCTGGAGGATGTAAAACTGGATGAGGTTTTTGGCTTAAGGAAAGTTTGTTTTTTCAAAGTGAAATGATGGATTTATTGTGCTAGATATGAACAAAGTTGTTATAAAGTAAAGGAAAATAAATTAAAATCAATGCAAAACCAGCTTCCAATTTCTAGAAATAAATCCAGACTTATTTCATCTGAATGTGTTGATTGGATATTTAAATTTGAAATCAAGGATTATAATCCTGTTGAGCTGGTGTCAAAAGAAATGGATTGTTCTACCAAATAATAATTGATCCCATCCTAAACAAAACCAGAGGGGTGAATCACCCTCTCAGACATCCAGATTTCTCCATTTACTGGGCAGAAAGCTCAGAAATTAAGTGAGATTCATCTGAATATATGAGAAGTCCTCTAGCATGGAAATATTGCTGATGACAAATAAAGTTTTAAATCAAAAAGGAGTTTATTGCTCTTTATCTTTTCTGTCCATTCTATTGATCCCAGGCATCAGGGAAGACAAAATTCCCTTCTCCTCCTCAAAACATAACTTAGCTCTGAGCTTTGCTTTGTTTTGTTCCTTCTGAAGCAATAAAATTGGAGATTTGATGGCCCCTCCATGAGATGGGGACTTGCCTGAGGTTCAGCAGCACTTCCAGCCCTTCCCAGCTCGTGCCAGGGAATCATTTATTTTTTGTTGTTGTCCACAATGCAGTGTTTGCTCGTTGGCATAGAGATTATCCAGACAAATCCTGGTCCTCCCACCCACTCTGCAGGCAGGGAAGTGTTTAATGCAAGGCTTGGAAGGGACAGAGTGATGACACATTGCTCTTGTCTTCATCTAGAATCCAAAAATAAAAGGAGAAAAACTCCCAACAGGCCAAAGCAACAAAATAAAAGCAGGAAGAAAGAAGAATAAAGGCAATGAGGGATAAGATTCTGCTCCTGTGATTGCCAATCACTTAAGAATTAAAAAAAAACACATTAAAAATTGTGATTAAATTGTGCTGTGAAGTTGTAGGAACATCAGATTTGTTCCTGACAGTTCCTGCATGGGGAGAGGTCACCACAGGAGGGTCAAATCAATGATGATTTTTAAAATTCCATTTCTTGGGGCAATTTGGGCAACTCTGGGGGGTTTCTAGAGACAGGAGAGTGACACTCCCTGAGGTATCAGGAAAACCCAAATCCCCTGAGCCACCTGAGGAATTTCTGCTCTTTGTGGATTTCTTTGTAGCCCTTCAGCTTCCTCTAGGACTTACTTGGGTGTTTAAAATTTGTGGTTGTTTTCCTGGACTGGAATTCCTTGGAATTGACTGGGCTGTGCATCCCGTGCCCCTCTCAGACCACAGGGAATGCCAAACCCGCTGGCTCAGCTGATACCTCCCAGCCCAGCCACCCCAGACCCCTCAAAACCAGAGGATAATTCGGAATTTTTAAACACACACACACACAAAATAAATGTCTGTGTGAAACGCTGGGCACGCATTTCCCCTGTTCTCCAAACGATCTTTGGAGGGATGCAAATGAACCCCAAATAATCCACAAACGAACCCCAAACAATCCACAAACGAACCCCAAATAATCCACAAATGAGCCCCAAATAATCCACAACCGAACCCCAAATAATCCACAAATGAGCCCCAAATAATCCACAAATGAACCCCAAATAATCCACAAACGAACCCCAAATAATCCACAAACGAACCCCAAATAATCCACAAATGAACCCCAAACAATCCACAAACGAACCCCAAATAATCCACAAACGAACCCCAAATAATCCACAAACGAACCCCAAATAATCCACAAATGAGCCCCAAACAATCCACAAATGAACCCCAAATAATCCACAAATGAACCCCAAAAATAATCCATCCCCACATCCATTTGGACGAGGCAGGAGAATCTCTCCACCCACGGGGTGTTTGAGTTGAAAGCAATCCCACAGAAAGAGGAGGCAGAAGAGGAAGGTGGGCGACTGCCTTGGACTCCTCAATATTTCTTTTACACGGCGTGAATTTAGCTGAGCACACATTTTTGTGGGGCTGCTCCGGGGGCTCTGCCAAAGCCCCGAAATAACTCACCAACGTCACGCTCTGAGGGATGGCTGAGCTGCCTCTGCTGAGGGCTGCACTGCAAAGAGGGATCTGGGCCTGGCAAAATTTAACGTGGGCACACCAGCAGAGCACAGCAGAGCAAGAAAATCTCAGATTATTGCAGCAGCAGCTGGGCTGGTGTTTGTGGAGAGCCAGTGATGGGCACAGAACAATGAGGACATTCTTGTGGCTGCGAAGTTTTCGTTTTCTGCTGCTCCTGCTTGTTGGTCTGGGTGAAAAGAAGTGGGAATAAGCTTTATTTTTAGAAGGGCAGATGTGTTTTAGAAACAGTGGTTTCTCGCTCGCAGCCATTGGGGGGATGAGGAGCTGCCAGCTCCTGAGGGTTGCCAGTTTGTGTGTGAACTGCGTTTTCTGTCTTGTTTTAGGAGTTAAAGGGCAAAAAATGGGATGGTTTTATCTGCTTTGCTCTCCTGAGGTGTTTGAGTAGCTGCTTGTTTTAGTTTGTTTTACTGAACAAGCCCTGCAGTACCTGCAAGTCCTTCCTTACTGAAGAACTCCCAGGGATGCTGTGTTTTCTGCCTTGCTTCATGAGTTAAAAGGCACAAATGGATGGTTTTATCTGCTTTGCTCTCCTGAGGTGTTTGAGTAGCTGCTTGTTTTAGTTTGTTTTACTGAACAAGCCCTGTAGTACCTGCAAGTCCTTCTTTACTGAAGAACTCCTAGGGATGCTGTGTTTTCTGGTTTGTTTTATGAGCTAAAGGACGAAAATTGATGATTTTGTCTCCCTTGCTCTCTTGAGGTGTTTGGGTAGCTGCTTGGTTTAGGTTTTTTTTTAATTAAACAAGCCCTAGAGGTACCTGCAAGCCCTACAGACACAAGCTTGCCCTTCCTTACTAAACAACTCCTA
>VZTT01002114.1:2312-14703 GCA_013400855.1 Buphagus erythrorhynchus
CCCGCCCCGGGCCCGGCTCCGCGGGGCGGGGACGCGCCGGTGTCGCGGCAGCGCCGGGCACGGCCGGGGCAGGCTGCGGGCACAGCGCCGAGCGCACGGGCCTTCCCAAGTGCCTGGTTCATAGTGCGCTTACATGGTGGGATGGAATAGGGTAAGGTGCTTATTCGGATCTTTTTGTAGTTGCCAAGCGCCTCCTGTTAATGTTTGGTCAGCGGGCATTATCAGAATGTGCTGATTTGGAAGGAGCCCACAGAGATCACTGAGTCCAAGCGCTGCCCCGCACAGACACCCCGGCAATCCCAGCCTGTCCCTGGGAGCGTGGTCCGAACGCTCCTGGAGCTCGGACAGGTTTAGTGCTGTGACCATTCCGTGGGGATGCTGATGCTCACTGATCTGCAGCCAGGAGAGCAGGGAAGCTCTGTTCAATCTTTCACCTATGCGGGAAAAGTGACTTCTGATGCATATAATGGAAATACACCTAAAAAGAAAAACAAAAAAACCCCCAAAACCCAGGCTGAATTCCAGAAAAAGAAACTTCCTAAGAGTAAGGTCTTTGAAGGGACATCACAGAAACTTTATTGAGAATGAAAGTTTTAGGAACATCTGTTGCAGAGGTCGGTCGTGCATCCTCGCACACGGGACGGTAACTCAATATACAGGCTCCAACTTTAACGAGTCTCTTTACTGAGCCACAGAAAATGCACTGCTCAGGGGTCTGCTGTAATCCCGATACATAAGATTAGCGTGGGAGTGAGAGGACACACAGCAATTACTTCAGGATTGAGACATTCCAAAGATTCCTCCAGGCAGTAAGCTCCCAATCATTGAGTTCAAAATATGCTGTTCCTGCTGCTCTGAGTCCAAAACCAGGATATTCCGTGAATCCACAGCATCTGAAAAGCAAATAAAACAGTAGGAAACACTCACCTAACCCACAATCCTTTTGTTGCAGTTAAGAGCAGCAGAGAAGGCTCCTCGTGAAGGGAATGGACTGAGGAAATCAATTTTATCTACAGAAACTCCCTGTGAATGTCCCACCACCAGCAGCTGCAAATGTTTCTCTTTGTCTGAGCCTCAGCAGAAGCTGCAGCAAGGACCTGTCTTCCAGTTATTGATTCTCTACAAGTATTCATGGAATTAAGCCAGTAAAATATAATCTTACACAATCCATCCTAATTAATATGTAAAATGATAATGAATTCTGTGTTTTAATGAGTTTTGTTTAAGGTGGCTGTTTGGTTTGGGTTTTTTAAATAGTAAGCATATTTTTTCCAACAAAATCAGTTTCGCTGTCACCTATCCAAGAACTTAAATTTTGCAACGCTGTACCAAAAGCAGAGTTTCCAAACACTTAAGCAAAAGAATTAAGACTCCTTTGTGTTGTGGCTGATAAAAGCAGACCTTAAATCAATGCAATCTAGGTGGTGAACACAGCATTAAGCATAGATATTCCAATTTTTAGCACATTCCAAAAATCAGCCAGTGAAAAACCAATTCTTCCACATTACTTTTCAGTTTCTAGAGAAATTTTGCAGTAAAAATAAATTTGCTATTAGAGTGTTTTAATACTGTCCTTTTGGCATATCATTAATTTCTGTTAACAAGTTGCAGCTCATTTTTTGCATGCTCACATGCATTTTAATGGAGAAACTGTGTACAAGCCAACAGCTTTACAGGCCGTTCCCACCAGGTGAGGAGACACAAATCCTTGGGAGATGCTTTAGCAATGTTCTGTTCTTTTGTAAGGAATTTGAACCTCCATACAGGCTGAGCAGAATCCAGCACCCATAACAAAGCCCCAGGCTGAGAGAGGGTCCCAGCTTTGCCTGCAGCAGCACACAGAGATTTCCAGGGCTGGGCAGGAGGCTCAGGCAGCTCCTGGAATACCTGAGGAGGCAGCAGCTGCTCTGGCTTTCCTGGGCTTTCACTGCCCAAAGGCACAGACAGATCCCCTTCTGTGGGGATACCCCCACAAAGCACAGCATCACCTTTGATGGAACTGCTGAGTTATTCAGACTGACTCAGAATAAGCCATGATTTAGAATCCAGCCTGTCCTGAGTTTTCTTCCTCAATGGAATCAAGCTTCAATAAATTCCAGCTCAAGTTACATAGGATGCTTGATATCTGAGTTTAAACTCATTAAAAATGCATTTCCTCGTACAGAATTTGGGTAGAAAATAGGTAGCCAGTGGGCATAACTCATGAGAAATAACTCTTGACAATGTAAATGACACTGTGTACAAAAAGTTACTTTTAAAAAAAAAAAGGTATTTCATGTCACTGCCACTTTCATTTATTATGAAGAACAGAAACATGTTAACATTACAAAAGTATGTTTCAGTTTATAATTTAAATAATGAAAAAAGAATAATTGCCCAATTAGGTTGGAAGTGTTTTATTACTTCTCTGAAACCATCTGCCATGATAAAATGTCAAAAGCACCGGTCAAGACAGAAATAAATAACACGATCTCATGTTAGAGAGAAAGTTGCAAATACAGTATATTAAATTATAGCAATTTGCTGCTTCACACCAAGTGATGCAGACAGCACGAGGGACAGTAGTTTCACTCACGATCATTGAAAGATCTATCACCAGAACGGGGGAGCTGCACACCCAACACAAGCCTCATTCTTCCTTTCACCAATTCATGAATTCAATGAAGAGTTTGAACTGGTGGTTTTGGTGGTTCAACATCCCCTTTCTCTAGAGGTAACAAGAGTGGTACAAAGCTTTTCCTAAGACCCACAAAAAGCCAAGGCTTTCATGTTTTTGCAGTCTTTGCTTTCAGGTCCATCCCCTGAAAATGGTCAGTTTAAAGCCACGTCTCAAGTCCTCTTTAGCACAGAGTAAAGAAACTCAGGGCAGGCAACAGATGCAACTTCAATATCACAGTGTTTTGAAACTGCACTTCTGGGGCTTGGAGCAGAGCATCTCTGCAGGTCTATGGGGAGCACTTGTATCAGTCAAAAAATGAAGGAAGTTACAGTCCCTTTGGGAAAAAAAACCCCAAAAATATATAAAAGCAATATTAAAAATATTAAGACAAGGCCTCTACAATTGCACGCCACTTCAGGCCTGAATTAAATTATGAGTATTCTATTACTTTTATGTTGCCTTAATTCCTGCTGTACGGCCTGTAGCAAAGTTTTCCACTGAAAAAAGCAGTGAAAGCCCCAAATTCTCCACTGAAGGCCTTGTAACATGTCACTTGCATGACATCTCTCATGGTCAGTAAAAGACCACAAATACATCCTCTCCTAGGCAGACATTTGAAAGAGAATTTTCTGTCAGGGAAAATGGATGTAATATCTATTGTAGTGAAGCCACTTTATATACAAAAAAACATAACCCATATGGACAAATGCACTGTAAAATAAACAACTTATACAGCAGCTACAGTTTGAAACATCCAAGACCCACTGCAGCATACCAGAGAGATTCTTTTTTTGGGTTTCTACTCAATTTTTTCAGCTTAACTTCACTGCTTCAATGTAATGACTGTACTTTAAACTAAAAAAATAATGCATGAAAACATATATGATCATCTCAATGAAGGAAAATCACTCCCATGATTACTCAAGCTGAGAAAATTTTTTAATTAACTAAGCATGTTAAATTATGCCAGTGATTACATCTTGTTATTTACAAGATTAAGTACCACTGATTCTTAGTAATGGTGCAGTATCTAAATTAAGATCACAGGGGTTGTATTACGTTCTGGTTGCTAAAAGCTTTCCTTTTTAGCTGTCTATCCAGTTCTTTGGAGTTTTTGAGTCTGGAAGAAAGGGCATTCAATCAAACAATTTTGTGTCTCAACAAATTTTACATCAAGATCAATTTTTGATATCCAGTCCCATTGACTCAGTAACATGGTTTAAATTTGAAGCCTGTAACAATTATGACATAAGAATATAGAAGACAACACATTTTTGTTCACAGTAACACACTAATTACTGTAGTCACTGGTAAACTTCAATTTTTAATTATTCTTAAATACTGTGTTTCAAAATACCTCTGCATAGAACACCAAATTTTTTTTTGTGTGTGGGAGCATCAAATTTCCTGACATTTTCCATATAGTCCTTACAAACACCTCACAGATCACCAAACTTTGTACTTTGAAGAATTCTACAGAAACATTGCACAAGGGCTCATACATTCAAAGGCAGCTTTTGGAGTGCAGGTCCATCCATTCACATTGGGAAAAAAGTTCACAGAAACTCCAAAAATGAGAAAATGAAGCGAAACCTAGTGTGACTTTACACCAATAAGAACAACAATAAGGACAATTACTATAACAAACAAAATTAAAATAACGAGCATCTTCCGATTCTTCTTTTGATATTGCTCTGCCTATAGAACAGAGAGGAAAGAGTTAATAATTAGATTTCTGCAAGGCTGGAGTACAGACTCTTGTTTAGTTTAAGAAGGCAATTCCCACACAATAACTCTGATCTGCACTAGAAGCTCCAGGGAAGGTAAATGTGCACTGAAGTCATATCCACCCGTATTAAAGACTCAGTTTGCTGAGATTAGATTCCTGTTTCATATTTGAAGGACATTAAAATTCACAACAAACTTCCTTTTTTAATAGGCACATTTGTTGTAGCTGGTCAGCTGTGCATTTTCATTTAATTTCAACTAGAACTGAAAGCTTTATTTTTGAGGTGGTTCTCAAATTTTCTGCTTCACTCCTTCTTTCTTCTAACCATATTTTCTCAGCCCTCTTCTCCTTTTCCCAGGGGAATTAATTTCCCAGGACACAACATAGAGAAAACTCTCCAAAAGCCAAAGTCTACTATTAGAAGCTAAACAAAACAAAGCTTGTATTTTTGTTTTTAATTAATAAAGCCTTCAAAATAAAACCAAACCAAAAACGACCACAAAACTCTAATCTGCTGAGATCAATGTTTTAAAAACTTTTCAGGTGTTCATAGCAAAAACTTCACCTTAAAGCAAGAGGTTGGACCTGACATCTAACAAGTGTCAGATGGTAAGAGAAAACATTAATAATTATTCTTTCTGCTCACATGATTGAGATAATATTTTCAAACTAAAATCTGCAGTGAGGTACCCAATAACCAGCCCTATTCCCAAGTGCCTGGCTTTTCAAACAGAGAAGGAATTGCAGACAGGTCCCACCAGGTCAGCAATATAAATATCAAAGCACATTGGTTGGATGCCCAGAAAGTCATTTAAGAAATTAACTGGAGGCATCAAGCATGACATTAAGAGAAGTTATATGGAAAGTTCTTCCTACAGTACAGCTGGACATTTCATACTGTACAGAAGAAATTTCTAAAAGGGACAATGTCCAATTGAAAACTGACTGAATTACTTAATAGCTATTTAATCATACAAGCTTATTAGATATAAAAAATGGCTTAAGTATTCCATCAGCTTACCTTATGCAGTTGTTTTAGACCCTCTTCAGTTTTCATACATGACTGTTCAATATTATAGTCAATTCTATCTAGAACTGTTCCCTAAATAAAATGGAGAAAACAAGCACCAAATTGAACCTAAATGAACTTCATAAAGCAAATGTTATCATAAGCAGCAGAGTAATTAACAACACTCACAGCAAACAGCTATGAACTATGTAAACAATGAACTTTCATAGAAGCAGTTGGGACTTTATTAAACAACTTCCTTGCCTAGTTCCTAATAGCAGCTCTGTCACCATCTCACATCACATCCCTAAAAATCATCTTGATTCCAGACCAGGTGCTTTTGGCTGACATATTTACCATAAACTGAATCTCTGGGAGAAATAACCAAGATAACTTTGTCTTTCTACGGTATTTCCTTTTTTTTTTTTTTTTATGTCTAACCCACATTACCAGTTGACTTTTTATTCACTTATTTTCATTAACTCAACTTGTGGCTGATTTCAAGCAGAGGAAACCTGAGCATGAAGAAGTAAATTAGAAAAAAGTGAGTCTGGAAGCCTTCACACTACATGGAATGTGCCATTCCTTACTAACACTGTGCTGTCAATGTACCTGTTCTACTATCATTGCTCCCAGGTCCCTAAATATTTCGTTGAGATCAGAGATTGACTGCACAATCTGACGGATTTCTCGTTCCCTCTCTTCCACCATCAGTGTGTTTTGCTCCACCAATGCCAGCTGGTCATCTGTAAAACCCTGTTGAAATACAAGATTTACACATTGAACTAATACTAGCATTATGAAAATATTAGAAATAATTAAAAGGATAACAAGATTTCATAGCTCAGATATTTATAATCTGAGAAAATGCAATTCATATTGAATTTGTGTAATAACATCTTAACTTACTCTGTCATAAAGTGTATCATCCTCCCCATCATCCATCAGTGGGACTGAGGTGTCAAAGAAGTGTTTGGACCTTTCTTCTCTATTCTTCATACCTGTAAAGGACAACCTATGTTTGACCATGTTATTTAAACACACTATAATCAGGGTAAGGTCTGAAGCACCAGACAGAAAAGCACAAAAAAGAAAATCTGGGTAGTAAATTACATGAATCACAATACTTAGATTTTAACTGTCAGGCTCACTATTTAACGAAAACATAACAAATTCAACCAGACTTGCAAGACTGATTAAATCAGTGATTTTTAAGTTGTTATGTTCTGTGAAGTTAAAAAATTTAGGAAAGTTAAGAGCCTTAAAGTGTGATCACTCCAGGCTATTTTTTAACAAATTCTCTTAGGAACACTCCTTGTCTGAACGGTGATCTTCAGTTCCACCTGTGCCATTTACACCACAGGAGGAAGAAATATCAATGTTAAATTTGAAAATAAAGTTTTTGTGGGTTTCTTTCAAGATTAAAATAATCTGACTCGTTTTAAAACAGAATTGAACAAAATTTTACTTTTAAACAGAAATGGTTCCCCTTCCCATCTGTTTATGGATGCAGAATTTTAATTTATCACAGACTAGCTCTTAAGCTTTATCTATCACAGCCTGCCATCTGCAGCAGGTATCATGGATGAAGACCAGTGGCTGCTTCACCAGTGTAACAGATGCAGCTTTGCAAACCACAATTTGAGAAGCAAAATGCATTAAAAATGTATATGGATGAAATATGGTTGTGTTGATACATTCAACTATGACATTTCTTCTTTAGCAACAAGAAAGAAGTAGAACAAAGCAGTTTGAACATGGGCTGTGAACCAGAAACTCTCCAGTTCTAACCTCTAGTTAGTCCTGTGTGCATCACTTAACCCTTCTGTGCTTGTTTTTCCAAACAAGAAAATAAGCACATGCAGTGAGTGCTTTCCAGAGAAAGGGCCATTACTGTTCCATCTCTTATGCTTACGTTTGAGATAGTCAGACTGTGCATGCCTAAAGTTGGTGGAGAGGTCCTGAAGGGACTGTGCTAAGGAAGACACTACATTCCTGAGAACACGTGCTTCTTGTTCTGTACAAGTACGTGACCTGCTCTGCAGCACCTGGACTGCTCTCTGACATCTGTGGAATAACTGAGAAAACAATTCCATTAGTGGAAAAACATACAGCAGCACACACCTTAAACAGCACATTGCAAAATGCCATGTTGAAGACTAATATTTTGATTTCTGCATTTTAAAAGTAATTTTAAAATTTGCTCTGTGCAATGTTTAAAAAGATATGGAAACAGAATATAAATGAAGAAATAACTTCAAGCTAACAAGTTAGCAGAGTAACACAACTCGCTCTGACCAAAGACATTTGCTTCATTATATTTAGCTGGACTGCAAGCCTCAGAATAGACATCTGCAGATACAGATTTCTCTGAGATAACTGTAAATTTGATATGATTAATCTGCCAATCCTGTTCCAAGTAGAAAATCAAACAGGTAAGGGAAAGAACAGTGAGGTTTAAGTGACTTGTTGTGAAGTTCAGAGCAGAGCCCAGGACTTCTGGCTTGCTCCAACACTGACCACAAAATAAATCCTTCTTCAGAGCAAACCACTGCCTCATCCTAATGCATTAAAGATGTGCCAGAGTGGAGGTTTAGGACACAAAGCACTCTGTACCTGTGTGATCTCCTGGGTTGTTATTTCTATCGCCCGTTCCTCTTCACTGCTGTCATCCAGTGTGGGTCTGTTTAGATGTTTATCATGAAGACTGGCTAATTCTTTCATCTTCTGTTTAACCCTGGCAATATCATACTGAATCTAAAACAGAAAGTCCAACAGGAAGAAAGGGAATTAATTCATGCTTCAGGGGAAAAGGTTCTGACAAATGTTAGACAAAAATCATTGAGAGAAATCTGTAATATAAAAGGCAGACCAAATATTATTAAAAGCCACATAAAAAGCTGACTAAGAAACTGAATACTCTTAATAGACTTTGAGTTTGCTACTTTTTTACACCTACTCATTAATCTTAGACAAGACTGCTGCTTTCAAATATGCTTCATTAAGTTGGAATAATATTTTTATAATTATACAACATCACAGCAAGAAGATTTAGCCAACTGCCAAAAAAAAAAGAAAATTCAGGTCACACCTTCAACTCTGTCAGAAATTGAATAGCCTCAACTCAGCAGTAGAAGTTAAATGCCGTGCTTTCAACCAAGTAATTAAAAATAAATCTGTAAGGATGATTATGATGGCAGTAAAAAGGAGACTAAGCATCTTTCTGCAACAATGGGTTCTGTCCACACAAACTGATGAGCCAATATGCGTTCTGAGTGTACATTTAAAAAAAAAGGATTTTCTGAAAGTCAAGAATAGCTTCACACTCCAAATACTGGAAAAGGTTTTGAACTGGATGCTTCCAGAATCGTTCCCTTGTGTTTGTCCAAATATTTCCATAACTTTCAATGCATCCAGACTGCAGAGGTAGGAAAGTTCTCCTGCTAGAAGACACTAATGTTTCCTGTTTTCAAACACTGAATTGCTCATCTCCACCCTTTTACAGTCTATTCAACTGGACTCCTCACCAGCTTCAAACAAAAATCAAACTAAAACTCTTACTTGAATCTTTCTTCTAATACTATTTCTGCTACAAGAATGTGAGTGAGAGCACTAACAAATGCCTCTGTGGGAAGTGCAGCTGCGTGCTGGATGTGGCAGAGCACAGCACTCACCTCGTCTGCCCCATCCACCCATTTGGGAGGCAGGCGCTTCGTCACTCCGATGGCAGCCTCGGGGTCCAGGCTGATCCCTGACACCAGGGCCATGCGGTCATCAGCCAGCTGCACAGGGCACAAAGACAGCTAATTAGCTTGGTTCTAATTAGATCCAAATCCTTGAGCAGCAGAAAAAGTGCATGTATGCATTCCCGTGGAAATGAAGCTCGGAGATGTGTTTGATCAAACATCTCATCTCCTGTTTGTCCCTCTGTGCTAATGACCTACACCCTCCCACTTCCTACAGCACCTGAAAGCTTAGAGTTACTCTTAGAATAAATTCCTAGCAAATTTTCCAGGAGGAAAGATGGTATTGCAGTGAGAATTCAACTCTCATGTTGGTACATTTCTATCAGACAACAATTCACAGCCAATGTTGCAGCACGGTTCATATTGGGCCTGGCAAGTTTGAAAACTGCATTTGGGAAAATCTCAGAAAAAACACATTTATTATAACTGCTTGTTCTCAAATGATGTTATTTTGAAGAACAAACACTCTGGCAAACTGACATGCAACTCAAATGGTTAAATTACTTAGTGATAATTAAATTGTGATAAACAGAAATAGCCAAGGCAGTACTGGAGATGATCATCAATGATATCACTTACAATATTAACTAATTACTTGGGAAAGCTTTCATACAAACACTTCCCTTCCTAGTTTCTCCCAAATTTGTAATTTTCCTTTATCAGGCCTGGGAAGTTTTGTGGTTCCCTACCCCATCCCTTTTTAAAAAACAATCCCCCTTCCTTCCTGAACAACTCTTTCTTGAAAGCAATTTCTTTATCCCTGACCTTATTTTCTGATCAATAAAGTTTGCATAATTTATGCACAGCATGAAGAATAGTTAATGCCTTCACTGTGCAAAGTCACTCTGCCCCACGTGTGCACAGTAAGTCAGACTGGTTCATACATTTATTTATTCACAATATAACATCACAAAATGCTTGATTTCTCTATGCAGCCTGTCCTACTGTGCACAGACACTTCATCCTTTACAATGAAATTCTATAAACTATCAGAATAAAGAAAGAATATTTTAGCTCAGTGATGTAGGCTTGATGCACCATGGCAGAATAAAATGTGGAAAACAATACCTCATCCAGCTCCTGAAGTGATTTGTGGATCCCATCAGCCCCATCCAGTTAGAGACAGCAAAAGATAAAAGGGAAAAAAGAGACATAGGACAGATATAGGGCATGGTCAGTTGAGAAAATACTGATTTATTTTTAAAGCATGATGGTTTACCAAGAACAAACAAACTGGCTTTTAAGACATGATTAATCAATAAATACATCATGATATTGCATTTTAAGTCAGCATTTTGCTTAATGCACCAACTTTTAAAAGAAATATTTCAGTTCCTTGGTAAACAGCAAGAATATAAGAGATCAAATGCAGAGCTTGGTTTGTTTTACAAAGAAATTGTACAGTGAACTTCCTAAATACTGAAATGTCAGGCAGAAAAGCTGCAATAGAATACAGTGAAGAATGACAGCAAGGGCAGTCTGACTACAGCACTCAGCATCCACTGGGTTTGATTATGATTGGAGGGGGCACAGAGAAGCTTTTGTAGGACATTTATTGACAAGCACCCCAGTTCTCAAACAGACAGCAAAAGACAAAATGCAAAAGCAAATGTTCAGTCACTTCTGTACACACTTGAGCTGTGCTCTGCTTTCAAGGAACATTAACCCTGCAGGGATCTGAACAAATACACAAGGACACGTATCTGCACCTTCCCTGTTCATCAGTCCTTGCACTGGGGAGGGGATGTGTGAGCAAAAGGATATTTCATTCCAAGATTAACAAAGTCAGACCTAAAATTGGACAAAATACTTGTGGTTTAACAAAGCAGCATCAGGTGATCATCTCTTATGAGATTTCCCAAGCTTTTGGAAGAGGACTCTGCTGGTAAAGATGCTGCTTTGATTGTTTGACTTTAGGAATGCAATTCTGGACAGAGAGTTCTCACAGGAGATTTCTCGAGGAGATGAACTAAGGGAAGCTGAAGTACTGAGGGCTGGAATTTGCCACCCTGCCCTGCTGGCACACAGCAGCTCTGCCTGGGGGCACCACCCAAGGGAAACCTCCAACTCTGACAGCGACAGGCACCTAAAACCATGAAAGACAAGCACCTCACACTGACAACCCCACACTTCTTGCTGAAACCGTTCACTTGTATCAACTATAGGACTCTGAAATGCCCACCAGGACCAAAAATTACTCCCTTCACCCATCTGCACAGATGGACAATTTCCAGTCACTAAGAGCCTCCACTGCATTTGAGTGAGTGGCCCAGCAAAAACATTCAATTAATGTTAACAAACACTGCAAATAAATATTTGATGCAGGTGCTAAATGTTATTGCACTAGCTGCTGAGTAAAGTGCAGTTTCATTGCTCAGAAGTAGTGAGTTCAAAATATCACTACTTTTTCTAGGTGGTATTTAAAAATAACCCCAAGGATCTACAGAAGTGACATTAAAAAAATGAACAAGAACTAAATGCAGAGACAAAGTATACATGTAAAATACAAATTACTATTGACATTTCCGGTTCTGCAAATGCAATTTGATACACAGCTTTTATTAGATACAGATATAATAAAGTTAGTAAGGAACAAAGACCATTGACAGCAACAGGAAGCACTGTTTTTCATAACAAAAATGCATTAATGTAAAGCTATTTAGAGTGATGAGACTGCCAGCAGATATTTACTGGTGGCTATGACAAATAAATGATGAGTTTAAACAGAAAGTGTGAAAACCTGAGCAGAGCTGAGCTGCCAAGCAGCCCATCACAGCTTGACTAGCTCAAAACCAAGAAAAAGTTACAGAAACTGCCTCTGAACCAGTAACTCTTGGTAGTTTCTGTAAAGAGGAGTTACACTAGACTCTATTGACTACCCTCTCTCACAGATGTGTTTGAGTATTATTTGTATTTAGGGATAAATAAAAAGGGCAATGAACATCAGAGCAAGTTATGGAGAAATTTAAGCAATGGGAATAAACTACACTAGTGTATTTAACAGTGCCCACAGTGAGGTGAATAGAAGAGTTCTGCTTTATGAATTTATTTCTTTTTGGAGGCATCAAAAACCTCCTGTCAATGCCAACACGAAGCTGTCAGAGCAGTAACTGATTTATTATGCACGCAGCGAACAGAGATGCGAGCAGCACATACAGATCTCTTCTATTCCTTTAACATGAAGGAGTGGGAAAATAGGAATCAACAGGGTGGGGAGGGAGGGGCAGAGGGAGGAAGGTCAGGGGACG
>VZTT01002123.1:0-17017 GCA_013400855.1 Buphagus erythrorhynchus
TTGGTAGTTTTACATTTTTTATTTGTTTTTATTAATATCAAAATTAGCATGCAAAGAAACTCACACTGAAAAGGGAAAGGAAAAGGAAAAGAAAGGAAAAGGAAATTGGAGGTGGTTTCTCTCTTCATTACATTTTAACGTGGATGGAAAAAAGGGAGAAGAACGACGGCATTTGGTGAAATTCCCCCATTTCTGACCAGCAGAATTTAAAGCTTTTACACTTCCCAGGCAGCTCCAAGGGGAGCAAAGATGTTTTTTAAGGATGTTTTTCCTCCCCAGCTCTGCTCAGAGCATGGAATGACTCCACAATGTGCTCTCCCAGGTTCATTTTCCTGGGAGAATTGGCTTTGTCGAGGGATTCATGAGGCATCATTTCCCAATTCCAGGGAAATGGGAAATATCCACATGCAAAAGCTCTAGCCTGCATTTCTCACCCAGCCCCAGCTAAACGCGAGCCAATTCCTCAGCCCCACCTCAGCTTCCACATCAATTAGCCCTCAATATTTTCTCCCAGCTAAAACCTGCGTGGCAGAGGATGGTTTGTAGCCATTGAGGTGTGAACTGAATCCCTTTTCCTCCCGGGATGAAGGAGGGCTGGGCAGGGCTGGCAGGTTTTAATTTGGAGCGCTTTCGGCTGCGTTTGGGCGCTCCCGGGGCAGGACGGGGTGACAGCGGCTCCGGGGGGAGCTGCCCGCAGCAGCCGGGGCCGGGCTCGGGCTGTCAGCCCCAGCTCCGGGAGCCGAGCTCGGCCTGCGATTCTGCGGCACTAATTAGTCTCTCTGTGAGTTTTTAGGCTCCGTGTCATGTTGTGAAGGCAACATGTTCGACAGCGGTACCTGCCGGGGGAGGATCCGCCCCAGCCGCATTTTTCATGGCAGACAGAGGAGAAATGGGAAGCGAAACTCGGCAACGGCGGGGGACGGCGACTTCCAGCGACAAGGAGGAGCCCGGGCAGGTGGCGAGTGTCACTCCGGGCTTCCTGCCACTCCCTGGGGCTTTGGGAGCCGCGGGCAGGGGAGGTTCCCCGGCTGGAGCCACCTGCGGCTGCTCCGGCCACCCCAACAGCAGGAGCAGAGCGGGACCTGAGCGCCAGCCTGCTCCCGGTGCCATTCCATAGTCTGGGAATTGTTCTGATGGTGAGGGAGCGAGATCGGGGCGGCTCTCCCGGAGCTGCTGGGTGGGCTCAGCGAGGGGCGCCAGAGGCATGGATGGATGGAGTGGGCACCACGCTCAGGAGCAATTCCCATTTTGCTGGAAGCTTTGCTCAGAAATCATCTCGGAGCGTGTCATCCATCACCCCCAAATTGCTCAGCAACTTGCAGGCCAGCAGGAGGGGAGAGCATCTGTTCTGATGCAGGGAATGCAGCGTCCCAAAGAGCTGCACGACTGGGGATATGCTGCATGGAAAATGAGCTGCCAGGACACCGCAACTTTGAAATCCCCACATTTGTAGGAATTGTAACCAAATACCTTTCCCGACAGGAATAAAAGCACAGCCCGAGGGATTTTATGAGTGGCAGCTGTGTCCATAAAGGTCGATAATCCAGGCAGGAACTCTGCTGGCTCTGCGCTGGGATGCTCAGGGAAGCGGCCCCAGTTTTCTCCCGGCAGGAGCCAGCAGAGCTCCTTGGAGCCCCGAGGGCACGGAGCCCCGAGGGCACGGAGCCCCCAGGGCACGGATCCCCGAGGGCACGGATCCCCGAGGGCCCAGAGCCCGAGGGCACGGAGCCCCGAGGGCCCGGATTCCCGAGGGCACGGAGCCCCGAGGGCACGGATCCCCCAGGGCACGGAGCCCCGAGGGCCCGGAGCCCCGAGGGCACGGATCCCCGAGGGCACGGAGCCCCGAGGGCACGGATCCCCGAGGAGCGGCTCTGGCCGTGCCTCAGTTTACCCGGTGCCCCCGGCGTGCCCCCTGCCCTCGGAGCACCCCGTGCCGCTGCCGGGTGGGCGCTGGCATTGCTGCCGGGGGAAATGCCAGCCTGCCCGCGCTTCCCATCGCTAGGCAACGGCTCCATCCCGCTTTCTGCGCTCCCAGTTGGCACCTCCCACCATGTTCTTGCTGTGCAGGGGATGCAAAGCCCGATTTCTATCTTTGGGTGCCAGTGCACGTCGGAGGCACAGGGAAATGGCTGGCACGGAGCGGGCGGGTGACACGGGGACCCTGGAGCTCCTGGGAGCGGGGCCGGGGGTGCCGAGCCCAGGCCAGAAAAGTTGGGAGGGATTTTTTTTTTTTGTCACATCCCAACTCGGAGCTGCTCAAAGAAACAAACACTTTTAATGGAGCATATGCGGGCGCCGGAGAAGGAGAAGCCTCACAATGCATCTGCTGCGGGACCAGAAGGCTCTGCCGAGGTGTGAAGTGGGAGGAGAAGAATTCCGAGTGGATGATGCCAGAGAAGATCGCAGCAGTATTAAGCAGAAGGAATGTAAACACGTGGCGCTGGGAGGGCTGGCACCGAGAGCCGCGGGGTGCGGGGCCCACCCAGCGCGGGGCGCTCCCGGTGCCCGCGGCCGGGCTCGCACTTGCCCAGCTCGGGCGGGGCCTGGGGCCACCTGGGCTAGTGCGAGGTGTCCACGGCAGGGTGGGACAACACGAGCCTTAACTCCCCGCCAAGGCAGAGCATTGCACCGGTCCAAGGCATCGCCAGAGCGCTCCCAAAGCCGGCAGCCGCGCACATGGACTCCCGTTTCGCACAGGGAACAACGGCTCGGCCGTGACATGGATTTCCAGGCAGCGAACACCGACACCGGGAGCAGCCGCCCCTGCTGCTGATAACAGCGCGATTATCGCCCCATCGCCCCTGCTCCGCTTATCCCTTCCAGCCACGGGGCACGCTCTGCTCGCCCTCAGGCCTCGGGAATCCAGCGAGGCTGCTGGAGCTCCTGCTCCTTCATCCTCTGCACTGAAGGAGTCATTTCCAGTCTCAGAGCTGCCCCCGCCGGCAGGAGCAAGGCGCTGTCCCGCAGCAGCCCCAGCACAGGGCAGGATGGGGTGTCCTGGCAGGACTCGGCCCCTCCTCAGGTTCCGGTGCTTTTTTGGGAGCTCCAGCACGGGGAGGGGCAGCGCACAGCGTCCCCCTGAGCGCAGGCTCCAGTCCGTGCTGGCAATGACCAACGCCACTGCTGGGGCTCAGCCTCCGAGGCTCAAACCCAAACTGACCCCAGTTCAAAAACAAACCCAAAGGGTGGCATTCGAGCTCCCCAAGTGCAGTTCTGCCCCAAACAGCAGTGCCATGGCTGGCTGCTGTCCCAGCACTGACTCCCATCCCTTTTCCTGACACCCCTGGGCCAAATCCCTGCTTTTCCTGTGCCTGGGAAAGGTGACTGTCCCACAGGGATCCCCAGGGGCTGTGGCTGCCCGAGGTTCTGGCCACAGAAGAGCCAGTGGCATCTGCCCAGGTGGCCAGGAGACAATGTAATGTATTCCTCTGACCTTTCCAGGAGCTTTCCAGCTGCCTGCTGGCCCAAGAGGGAGCTGTGAGCTCTGTCTGGGAGATGGAGCTCCTGTCTCCCTGGCCAGAGGGGGAAAGAAAGGAGCAGCTTCCCAAATGCTCCAAGGCAGGTGGCAGGTGCTCCCTGGCCTTCAGTGGCCGTGGCTGCCAACAGCAAGGGAATGGCATGGAATATTTTCAGTGACCTCCCAGTTCACTGCCTGTGGTAACTGGGATTAACTGGGATACAGATGTAGAGATATTCCACCGTGCTTTTCCAAGGTCACACGTGCAGTGTTGATCTGGATCCCCAGGGTAAGGAATGAGAAAACCCCCACAGGCAGATGCCAGTGGAACCCGTTTCCCGTGTGTGGATCCCACAGCACGTGGCTGGGGCTCCCAGCTCCCTCCCCAAGGGATATCCAGCTATCCTGGCTGTGCAGCACGAAGCTGCAGCGCTGCACAGGAGTGATGAGGGAAAGCTGCTTGCCCCGGTAAACGAGCCTCATCAGGAGTGTCATGTGAGCCATCAGGAGCCAGAGGTTCCCCAATTCCTTTAATATCCATCCCGGGCGGCTCCTGGAGAGTCATTGCAGCACCTGCACGCGCTGATGGCTGCTGCAGGCCCCGCTCACACCACACCCCACAACTGCCCCTCCCTCCAGAGGAGCCAATGGTTTTGTGGGAAGCACTAATGACTATTCCCATCTCAGCAGCTTCCTAATGCAAGCTCATCCCGAGAAATATGCCACATCCGCCTCCTTTGGAGGCAGCTCATTAGAGGAGGAGGCTGTGCACTCCCACTGCTCCAGGAAGATGGTGCATTTTTCAAATTTGATTCCTAAACCAATTAGTTTGCCATCCTCTAAATGCCTCCTTTACCCTCCGCACATTACCCGGCAGCGCCGTGGCTGCTTTAATGGCAATCATCATTTGAGCAGGAGCGCTGGGGCTGGTGGGTAAAGCACAGATGGAGGGGGCATTTCCGGAGGGGGCATTTCCGGAGGGGGCAATTCCAGAGGGGGCATTTCCGGAGGGGGCATTTCCAGAAGGGGCATTCCAGAGGGCACCCAGCCCTGGCACAGGTGCCCAGAGGATCTGTGGTGCCATCCCTGGCAGTGCCCAAGGCCAGGCTGGATGGGGCTTGGAGCACTTTGGTTGGGGCTCAAAGGCTCCCAAATGAAACAATCCTTAAGGTCACCCAGACCATTCTGGAATTCCTCAATCCCATAAAAACAGAGCCTTACCTGACTCCTCATTAGCAGCAGACACTAATTCTGTTCATCTGAGCCTCGGGACCGTGGCCAGGCAGGTTTGCCTTCCCTTGCTGCCCTCAGGAATGGTGTCCAGAATGTCATGAATAACTCGAGCAGCAGTAGGTGCCTGTGGAGGGAAAATGAATTCCTGAAAGCAGGACACACATGGCACCCCATCCATCAGCCAGGAGTTGGGAAAGCATTCCCAACAATTCCCTCAGAATGCAAAAATTCCCTCAGAATAGTTTCTGTGTCCAGCTTTTGCTGAACTGATCAGAGCTCTGCTAAAAACCAAACTTCACTCGGATTGATGCTTCCCTGACCTATATCCACAGTTTCTCAACGGAAAAATAAATATCTAATAATGTTATAATAAATAGAAATTCATAATGCAGAGAATTTTATTCGATATAACTTTATGATATCCATAACATTATATATAACCATTATTACCCCTCTATAAACAAACCATAATTTGATGAATTCCAAACTATTTGCTTGGAGCTGCTGCTCACCCAGAGTTCTCCATTTGGAACAAATCCAGGCACTGAAAACCCTTTGGAAAATCCTCCCAGGCACAGGAAGCTGCTGGCTGGGGCACTGTGTCCATGCCTGATAAATCCATATTTTAAAGGGCCACTGACTATTTTTGGGGCTCAAAGGCTCCCAAGCACCTCCTGCACTTCCCAAAATCGGCTCCTGGGAGTGAGTCATGGAAGTGCCTTTGGGAAAGCTGCACAAATATTTTGCTTTTCTGCTCTTTCCCTCACTGACACAAACAGACAAACCCAGAAGTGGGAACAGCCACGGGACAGGATACTGGGACATCCCAGGAATCATCCTGCTTATTCCCTGGAAGGTGCCAGACCCAGGAATGCGGTGTAAATAAAATCCAGGTTATTAAAGCACTGTGATGTGGTGGTTAAGAGCTTAGAGGCTCTGCAATTAAACGTGCTGGCAGGGAAACACTGTCCCAGTCATGGAGTGGGACATTCCAGGACTGTCCCGCTTATTTAGCAACTCCCAAATCCCCCAACACCTCTCCCTCTCACCCAGAGCACCCTTTGTCTCCAGGCTTTGTGTCCCCCTTGTGCCAGAGCCGGAGCGACTTTGGGAAATCAGTGCTGTGCTAATCAAGGACTGGGCAGTGGGAATTCTGGGAGAAAACCGGAGCTTGCGGGACCCGGAGCCTGCAGGACTGGAGTTTGCGGGATCGGAGTTTGCGGGACCCGGAGTTTGTGGGATCGGAGTTTGCAGGACCCGGAGTTTGCGGGATTGGAGTTTGTGGGACCCGGAGTTTGCGGGATCGGAGTTTGCGGGACCCGGAGTTTGTGGGATCGGAGTTTGCAGGACCCGGAGTTTGCGGGATTGGAGTTTGTGGGACCCGGAGTTTGCGGGATCGGAGTTTGCGGGACCCGGAGTTTGTGGGATCGGAGTTTGCAGGACCCGGAGTTTGCGGGATTGGAGTTTGTGGGACCCGGAGTTTGCGGGATCGGAGTTTGCGGGACCCGGAGCTGCAGGACCCGGAGCTGCACACCCCGATCCCGCAGACCCCGATCCCGCACACCCGGAGCTGCAGGACCCGGATCCCGCAGACCCGAGCCCGCACACCCGATCCCGCAGACCCGGAGCTGCAGGCCCCGGAGCTGCAGGACCCGATCCCGCACCCCGATCCCGCACACCCGGAGCTGCAGGACCCGGATCCCGCAGACCCGAGCCCGCACACCCGATCCCGCAGACCCGGAGCTGCAGGCCCCGGAGCTGCAGGACCCGATCCCGCAGACCCGGATCCCGCACCCCGATCCCGCAGCCCCGAGCCTGCGCTCCGCTGCTCGCCGTCCCAGCAGCTGCCGCCCGTGCTCCCCGCAGGTACGGGACTGGGGATTAGCGCTGCCTCGCCCGCTCGTGCGGCACAAGAAGCCGATGTGTAATTGCATTACCCACGCTTCAGCTCCCCGCGCTCGCCTAGCCCCCGCGGCCGGCAGCGCCTCCATCCCGCGCATTTGCTCCCTCCCCGCGTTTATTTTCCAGCCCGATGTCCCTGTTCCAGGTAGGAAGCCGCACACCTGGCAGCACCTTCCAGCTTTCTCACCGGGCTCCCCAATTTGCAGCCTGGTGCTTCCTCTTCCAGAGGAAATCTGCTGCTTTTCCAGCCCATCTGGGAGCGTTTCCAGGACACCGCAGTGCCTGGGACAGGGAGGGGTTTTTGGGTGATGCTTACTGCACCTCAGGAGTCTCTGCTGGGTGAAAATCATGGAAATCCTGGCATGAAAACTTTGAATGAGAACCTCGCGCCCCTCGGGGTGAGTCACATGTGGTGACCCCCCAAAATCCACAAAGATTTCGTGTGCTCCCAAACTCACCCCCACACTTCCCACTCTGCATTAGAGTCTCCTTGATTAAAGCTTTATTCTCCTTGATTAAATCAGCTTTACTCCACAGCTCCAGCCTAGCAAACCCAGGATCTGCCTCCATCAGAAGCAAACAACTCTCAGACCTGGGAAGTTGCTCCAAGACTGTGTTAAGTTTTTCTAGGGATGATGCTGGTTTGGGAATCTCAGAGATTGAGAGACCCTTAACCAAAACAAGCACACAGCCTTGCTGCCATGCCCATCCCACTGATTTAAACCAGGGACTAACCCGGGTTTGGGGGTTCCCAGCCCCCTGGCCCCCAGCCTGGCAGCAGGAAGGAGCTGTGGAGCCGCAGGGCAGCTCCCGGCTGAGCCCACAGCACGGCGGCTTAAGAGACTGAAAGGCCTTGGATGTCCCCTCTGGAGCAGGATTAGAGCGTGTTTGTCCTCCACATTCACACCAGAAGGAGGGAACTTTAATCTCCTGCGGGGCCTTGTTATCCTCTTTTCTGAGACTCATCCATTGGACGTGGAGCATCCCCAGAGGCTGAGAGGGGGAGCTGGGCTGTGCCCCTCAGCGGCCCGCGGTGGACAGGGCAGTCGTGCCCTGCCTGTGGCTGGGCTGTGTGGGGAGGCTGGAAAAGCTCTCCCTGCCCTGGGTCTGCTCTCACAGCAGCTGTCTGGGGCCACACCGTTAAACTCCCCACCATCCACACTCCCTGCTATGCTTTGGAGCAGTTTCAGAGCGTCAGGACAGTGGAGCAGCTGCCTGTGATAAAAAGGTGCTTCCTTCACCCCTCAGGTATGGGATGTCATTAATTTTTCCGGTGATCTGGTACTTCCAATGGATAATGGACCAGGGGAATGATTAACTCCCATTTTTTTGGTGGAGGCAGAACAGAAGATCAGGAAGGGAAGCTATAATGAGACACATTCCCACGTAGTTATGTTTGAAGAATCACAGAGTACGGTTCTTTCACCCTCTGCAAAGGCCCAGAACATTTCCAAAGGACCTTCAGCCGGGAATATCGCAGCTCATCCCTCATTCCACCGCTCCCCAATGAAGCAATAAAGCAGGGAACTGGCTGTGCCAGCGGCAGCCTTCGAACGGATGGCTTGGCGAGGGAGAGGAGGGAAGGAAGCACTCAAAGCTCTCATCAGATGCTCCGAAAATTATTTCAGCTGCTAAAAATGCTAAACAAATTTGGATTTCAAAGGACATGTTCCAAACCCTTCCCCTTTGATAATTGCTTTTTTGGTTTTTTTAAGCCATCTGTCATAGATTTCATTCCAGTCTCCCTCCCTGGGATGGGGGGATGTGGCAGCCCCTCAGGGACACTTTGGGACGGTTCCAGTGCCCGAAGGGGCTCCAGGAGAGCTGGAGAGGGGCTGGGGACAGGGCATGGAAGGCCAAGGCAGGGGGAGTGGCTCCCTCGGGGTTCTGTGGGATGCAGGGCAGCTCGGAGTTACCTGGGCACTGAAACTCGGCTCCATCCGAGCCGAGCCGAGCCGAGCCGAGCCGAGCCGAGCCGAGCCGCCCCGCGGAGCCGCGGCCATGGCGCGGGCCCGGGGGGGGGACACCCGGCCACACACGCCCACCCTCGGGCNCCGAGCCGAGCCGAGCCGAGCCGAGCCGAGCCGAGCCGCCCCGCGGAGCCGCGGCCACGGCGCGGGCCCGGGAGGGGAAACCCGGGCCAACAGCGCCACCCTGCGGGCGGATCGTGCCGGGCGGGAAAGGAGCGGGGAAAAACGGGATGAACCGGGATAAACGGGGATAAACCGGGATAAACCGGGATAAACAACTAACCCAGCCGGGACTGAACCGGGATAAAACAAGGGGACAGAACCAGGATAACTAACCCAGCCGCGCCCGGCCTGGGATAAACCAGACGAGACTGTCACAGGATAACCCAGCCAGGACTGTCCCGGGATAACCCAGCCTGGCCATGGCAGTGACACCTGCACTGTCCTAGGATAACCCAGCCCACCATGGCAGTGACACCTGCCCTGTCCCGGGATAACCCAGCCCACCATGGCAGTGACACCTGCCCTGTCCCGGGATAACCCAGCCCACCATGGCAGTGACACCTGCCCTGTCCCGGGATAACCCAGCCCACCATGGCAGTGACACCTGCCCTGTCCCGGGATAACCCAGCCCACCATGGCAGTGACACCTGCCCTGTCCCGGGATAACCCAGCCCACCATGGCAGTGACACCTGCCCTGTCCCGGGATAACCCAGCCCACCATGGCAGTGACACCTGCACTGTCCCGGGATAACCCAGCCCTGTCCAGCCTGGCCTGGGACACTTCCCGGGATCCAGGGACAGCCTCATTCTCTCAGTGAATATTCCCTCCCAAATCCCCCCCGGTGAATGGCCTTCAGTTGTCCCTCCCGCTGTGTTTTACTCCCAGAACACACCGTGGCACGGCTGGGGATGTACAGAACGCTTCCCACGTGCTGATGTTGTTGGTTAAACATTTCTGCAGCTCGGAGAGCAGCGCAGGGCACTACACGGCTTGTGAGGAATGAGGAGCAGCCTTCTCCCAGTGCTGGGGAAAGGGGACGCTGTGCACAGATAACAGGATGTTATTGCCTGACGCTTTTCCTCTGGGCTTAGCATCTCAAATATCACTGGCAGATAGCAGAGCTCGTGCTGCTCCTTGCCAGACTGGTAGCCCACAGTGCCAATGGAATCCTTCGGTGAACGTCTTGGAGCGCTTGTGGCACGGCTGAGGTACCGGGACAAAAACAGCGCCTGGTTCTCTAGGGTTTGGGCAACACTGGCATTTCTGCTAATGCTGGGTGTGCCAAGCCCAAATACGCCGTGCCACTGCGGTGGCTGTCACCTGGGACCCCCCATCCCTCGGGGTGGCCCTTTGGGGTCAGCCTGCTGCCTCGGAACGGCCCCGCAGAGCACCCACACCCCGCAGCATCCAGCACGAGATGTCTCAGTGCTGTGCTGGAGAGGGATTTATCCCCATTCCATCCCCCAGCTTCCTTCCATGTGCTGAGGTCCTTGGGCTCTACTTTTTAAAGTCAGGCCTCTGAAATCTGCTGGTCCTAAGGGTCTCTTTTGACATTCTAGCAACATTTGAAATGGATTGGGAGGGAGAGAGACAGAGGGGAAGTCTGGCTACTGTAGCAGGCGGTGAGGCCCAGACAGAGACCGGGGCTGGCCAAAAACAGAACCCCAAAAACACCAGGGAAGCACCCCCGCACCCCTAAGGCAGCAGCAGCCCTAAAGCCTCGCCCTCCCGCAGGCGGAGCAGAACTCCGGCTGTAAATCGGGAACAAAGCTGAGGAATCCGGGCCGGGCCAGCCCGGAGCCGGCGTGGGCTGGGCCTGCCGTGCCAGCAGGCACAGCTCAGCGCTGGCAGCCGGGAATGTGCCGAGGGAACGGCGCGATTGGATTAAAAAAAGGCTATAGGGTGACCAGATGTTGTGGGCACCAAACCAGAACAGCGAGGGGGGGCCGCGGCTCCCCGGCACGGCGCATCAGGGAGCGCCTGGAGGCTGTGCCGGCGTCTGGGAGGGAGGGAGGAGGGAGGGAGGGAGGNGGATGCAGGGAGGCAGGGATGGAGGATGGAGGGAGGGATGCAGGGATGGAGGGATGCAGGGATAGAGGATGGATGGAGGGATGCAGGGAGGCAGGGATGGAGGATGGAGGGAGGGATGCAGGGATGGAGGGATGCAGGGATAGAGGATGGATGGAGGGATGCAGGGAGGCAGGGATGGAGGATGGAGGGAGGGATGCAGGGATGGAGGGATGCAGGGATAGAGGATGGATGGAGGGATGCAGGGAGGCAGGGATGGAGGATGGAGGGAGGGATGCAGGGATGCAGGGATGGAGGGATGGATGCAGGGATGGAGGGATGCAGGGATGGATGCAGGGATAGAGGGATGGAGAGAGGGATGCAGGGATGGATGCAGGGATGCAGGGAGGGATGCAGGGATGGAGAGAGGGAGGATGGATGGAGCCCTAAAAGCCTGGCAGGGTGGCAGCAGAGCTGCCCGGGGTATCTGGATGTGCTGCATCCCTGCAGTTTGAAGGGGGTTTCTCCTGCTCTGGGATCCCTCCTGCCCTGCTGGGGACAGGAGCAGCTGCTCCCAGGGCCGTGCTGGGCTCTGTCTGTGCAGCAGGAGCACTGCCATCAGGAGAGGAGCTGCTGTCCTGAGGAGTGCCTTGGTTTCAAGGTGACACCTTGATATGACAGGGGGATATGGCAAACGGGTCTCCAGGGAATACTGCTGCAGTTACAGGGAAAAATGAAGTTCCCACATGCTGCAGGAAGGGCAGGGGTGGGGACAGCAGCACAAAGTGCCCCAGTTCCAGTTCACAGTCCAGCTCAGCCACTTGGCATTTCCCTCCTTCCTCCTCTGCCCTTCCCAAATCATCTGGAGTTTTGCTGCTTGGCCCCTTCCATTCCAGCCCCATTCAATTCCCATCTCCATTCCCACATTCCCACATTCCCATATTCCCAAACCAGATGCAGGAGCCTCGCCTCGCGTGACTCCTGGAATAGCAGCAAACCCAAGAGCAGGAGAGAATCCCACTTGAGATGAATGCAGATGGTGAAGAATAGTGGGAAACCAAGTCAAGTTAAAAGTCCTGGGAACTCTTCCCTCCTGCTGCAAGTTTGGGACTGTACAAGAGCCAAGTCCCCAGACATCAAAGTGTTTACAAATTCAAATGAAACCAGCTCTCGTGCTGCTGTAGGAAACGGGATGGGCTGGTGGGGAAAACCCAGAGTGGGGCTCTTCCCAAGAGGAGCATTCATCTGGGAATGGAATTCATCATTTTCTCCTGTGGAGCTGACAGGGAATTGGGGTGGTGGTCACAAAAATGACCCTTTAAAGCCACAGCAGCATTGCCACATCTCCAGGGCAGGTGGGGTGGGGGTCCTGGAGCAGCCAGGGCCTTCCCATGGCTCCAGAACACCCAAAACGATCAGGGGGAAGCAGAGCCCAGATTCTGGAGGGTGAAACAGGGTGGGATGAATTCCTCCTTTGTTCTTGATTTTACTGGTATCAAACAAGCAACTTAAGAGTGCAAAGCTTTGGGGCTAAAAATAGCTCAGCTGTTCAAGTGGTGACTTGGTCTTGGGGAAAAAAAACCCCAAAACCTCTATTTCAATCAGCTCTTTTAACAGCCATTTAAAATTACAGATTTTAAAATATACTTCTGTTTTTCTGGTGTTCTTCAAACTTCCCTGGTGGTGACAATTGGTGACTCCAGAGGAAGGTGGAGAACAAGTGTGGCTGGGCTGGGGGAAGCAGACAGGGATGAATTCCTGCATTGGAGCAGGGCTCTTTCCCTGTTCCTCATCCCATGCTTCGAGAGGCAAGGTTGGTGCTAAACTGCTGACAAAAACCAGTTTACCTGCAATGTTGACATCCTGGATCCCTGGAGCCACAGGGGATGGGACTGGCAGAGAGGGAACCCTCCACTCCCTAGGAATGAGCAGTTGTTTTCCAGAACCTGCATTTCAGCTCATTTCAAATGCATTAAACTCCCAATTAAAGAAATGAATCTGTGCTCACAAATGCAAATAAGAACCCACCCGTTCTTCCAGCCCTGATCCAAGAGAAAATTCCTGTTCTCTTCCCTCTCCTGGCCCCCTCAAGCCTGGGCAGTGCTGGGTGCAGGGACATTATCCATAAATCCTGTAATCCAATCCAGCCCTTCCTACAACAGTTTCACAGCACGCCGGGATTTTTTTAAGGATATTTTCTATTTTCATCCCGTGATCCCATGTAATACATAGTCTTGGCATTTCTTATCACTTCCAACCATGCCTTTCGCAATTTTTTTTATGTTTGTTCCAAATTTCAGGGCTGTGCATCCTTTTTGCCTCAGACCAAAAGCCTATCGCGCGTTCTCATCATTTTAATTAAACGAGGGCCAAGCCAGGGCAAATGTTTGATTTTGACTCCAAAGGTGCATGCAAATCACCAATTCCATTTGATTCAGGATGGAAAAGGCTCCCTGCTACATCCTTCCTGGATATGGAATTAAGCTGCCTGCCAAACTCCGGGCTGCTCAGCACTGTGGGCTGGAAATGAAAAGCTGAATTCCCACATTAAATGCGAGTTGTGCAGGCATTGTTTTGAAGAATCCGCAGCGAATGCGACAGCATCAAACCCGAATCTTTTCACTGGAGGCGAGCGCCGTTGGAATTCATCAACTCCCAACAAGCAAAGGCTGAAATTTGCATGAAATGGCTCCGGAAACAAAATTTCCCAGCATGGGAATGATCTCCAAATGACTTCCTCTTGTAATGGCTTCCCATTAAAGGCACTTCCAAGTGCAGCTGCAGAGATGGCACCCATGGAAGGGATGAACCTGCACCTTGGAATGCGCTGTTTGGATCCAGACAGGACAATTCCAGCATTTTGGGAATGGCTGGGAGCAGCCTTCCTGCTGGCCTGACCCCTGGAATGCTCTGGGCTGGAAGGGCCAAATTCCCTGAGGAATGGAGCAGTGGGAAATCCTCCTTCCCCTCCTGTTTCCTTCTGTTTGTTCACACCAAGTGGATTGGAGTTATTTATTGGGAGCGTATTTTCCCTGGAAATAAATCGGCGGGGCTGTAATTTGGATGTAATGTTCCCCAAAAGCCATTCAGGCAAAATCTCTTTTTAACTGTGGCTAATTAGGGATCCGCACCAAAACCAGGAGCAGCCGACGGAATGTTGATTATTTCTCTCACAAAGGGGAAAAATCATCAATTCTTTCTAATGGGATCTTTAATAATAAAAAAGAACATAATCATTACTATCCAAAGATGGATGGCTTCCATGGGGCTTCCTCACCAGCATTTTGTCTGATTCCATCTCCACTGCACTCGCAGCATTAATTATTGGAGACTAATTAGGCAAAATTGCAATGAAATAGGATCTCCCAAACCCTGAACTCCTTTGGTTTCTCCCTTTCCTTCCAAGCCTTCTCAGAGCGTTGTGGGGTTGGGTTTGCTGATGCTGGGAGTGACTCCCAGCCCTGGGAATTCCAAGGAATGCTCTGATTGCCACTACTTGGAATCATTACTCCATGCTCCAGCCCCTCGCCAGCATGGGGATAAAAACAGGGGGAAAATCAGGAAATTGTGTTCTTTTGTTGGACAACAAATCCTAGGCAATACCCTAATAAAAATAATCATTACTTGAAGCTGTGTCCTCTCCAGTTCTCCCACTGAGGCACAGCACAAGTTTGCTTTCCCTTTTTAAAGTTTTTTTTTTAACCTTTTTCCCCACCATCCCTGCTGTGGATTCCCCATCCCTGGAAGATGATTTTGTGCTTAATAACTGTATTTTAATAATTTGATTATTTGCTAACGATTAGCCTGCTAAAGGCAGGATCTCATCGTGATTTGGGAATGGCACTCTCCAAGGGCTCACAAATCCTTTTCCTCTGGCATCACAAACTTCGGGAGGGCAGGAAGTTTTTTTCCCAGCAGGATTTGTCCCCGTGCCCCAGCTGGCTCTGCCCAGCACCCTTTGTGTGCCGCTGTTTTGATCCTTGGGATCCGCTGTGGTTTTTCTGCTGCCCCACACCTCCCTCCTCCGATCCTTGTGGAATTAATTAAAGGGGAAAAAGGGCAGGGAAAGGCCTTCTCTGCCTGCTGCTGCTCTGGGAGCTGCTTTTCCCTTTCCATCGGGCTGTTTATTAACACGGGGGTGTTCCACAGAACGGGATCAACAGAGCAAGAGCCGGAGTTTTCCTGCAGCCCCCAATCACCGGAGCTGCCGCTTTCTCCTCGGAGAGTCACAGCACTTTTCCCCTCATTACCTAAGAAGATTAAAGGCTTTGGGTTTGAAAAGTCCACTCTCTCCTCCGCGGGTATTTAGAGGGTGTAATTCCCGATTAAGTTCCAGCGCAGCTTCCCGGGGAGCAGAGATCCCTCCAGGAGGAGCGGGGTGAGATGTGCTGCCAGATATCGCTGTCAGATGTGTGCCACAGCTCCGGAACTTAATGGGATTTGCATTCAGCAATAATCTGCCCCCAAAGCTCTTCCCATCACACTTGTTAAGCGTCTCGAAAATAATAAGGAATAGAAGTAAAGCGCTGGGAGGGGGAGATCAGATCACTGCCCGTGGAGGGGTAACCCTGAGCAGCAGCTGGGATGTGCTGGGATCTCGGGCACCACCCAGCAGCAAATCCAGGGGCACACCCTCACCTTACACACCCCTGCTTTTTAAATTTGGTATCACCACTGCCCGAAAGTTCAAGATGAAAATCCAGCCAAGGAGGGGCAGACTCAGCAGCCATCATTGCCATTCCTAGATCTGCTCTTTGTGCCTTGAGTTTTGGAGCTGCTGGGGAGGAAATCCCACCTGCAAGTCTGTGAGGCAAAGCCTTCCCCAGTATTCACAAGCCATGAAAATGCACATTGGTATGAAAACTCCTGGAGGAATAAAGAAGGAATTTCCAGCCCTTTCCCAGTATTCCCAAGCCATGAAACTGCACATTAATGTTGGAATGAAAAGTCTTGGAGGAAAGAAGAATGAATTTCCAGCCCATAGGCAGGAGATGAAGCAGAGTTAAGGCTGCTGAGCTGGACTCGATGCTTTTGCTGAGGAACAGATTTTGGGGTGCAGAGGGAGCGAGGCCGAGGTGCTCTGTGGGTGCTGGGAGTGTGGGGTGTTACACACACCCTACTCCCAGGTGTAGGTGCTACTCAGGGCGTGCACAGTCAGTGGGGAGGATCAGCCATGCTTAAGGAGATTATTTTCCCGGGTGGGAGACCAGTGTTGATCGCATTGCTTTCCCCTCCTGATCCTTGAGCCCTTTGCTCTGGCTACCAAAGCCCAGCCCAATCCCCGGGAATTACTGGAGTCATTTCCCTAAGACCGTTCTGCTCTCGCCTCAGGACAGAAATGAGGATTTCTCTGCACTGTCAGCAGTGTCTAATCCGCCCTCTCCAACCTGTCTGGAGTGTGCTGGGAGTCAGCAGCAACCGGGAACGTGCAGGAGGGAAAAAAGAAATCCATCCACAGGCAGGGAAAGAGCTTGAGAACTTGGTGGGGTGGCTGTGCTTGGTGAGGATGGAGGCAGCGCTGGGAGGGCACTGGGAGGAGTCAAAGGGACACAAAGGGACACAGAGGGACATAAAGGGACATAAAGGGACACAGAGGGACACAAAGTGACACAGAGGGACACAGAGGGACCCAAAGGGGCACAGAGGGACATAAAGGGGCACAGAGGGACACAAAGTGACACAGAGGGACCCAAAGGGACACAAAGGGGCACAGAGGGACACAAAGAGACCCAAAGTGACACAGAGGGACTCAAAGAGACCCAAAGCAACTCAAAGAGACCCAAAGGGACCCAAAGGGACCCAAAGACACACAAAGGGACACAAAGAGACACAAAGAGACACAAAGGGGCACAGAGGGACACAAAGAGACCCAAAATGGCCCAAAGGGACCCAAAGGAACACAAAGTGACCCAAAGGGACACAAAGGGACACAGAGGGACCCAAAGTGACACAAAGGATCACAAAGAGACACAAAGAGACCCAAAGGGACACAAAGGAACACAAAGAGACACAAAGGGACACAAAGGGACCCAAAGGGACACAAAGGGACCCAAAAGGACCCAAAGAGACCCAGAGAGACACAAAGGGACACAAAGGAACACAAAGGGACACAAAGAGACGCAAGGGGACCCAAAGGGCCCAAAGGTACCCAAAGAGACCCAGAGGGATACAAAGGAACACAAAGAGACACAAAGGGACCCAAAAGGACCCAAAAGGGCCCAAAGAGACCCAGAGAGACACAAAGGGACCCAAAGAGACCCAGAGAGACCCAGAGAGACACAAAGGACCACAAAGGACCACAGAGGGACCCAAAGAGACCCAAAGAGACACAAAGGCACCCAAAAGGGCCCAAAGAGACCCAAAGAGACCCAGAGAGACACAAAGTGACCCCAAAGGACCCAAACCAGTGACACCACCCGGCCATGCAGGCTGCCCAGCCCGAC
>VZTT01002134.1:14777-50239 GCA_013400855.1 Buphagus erythrorhynchus
TTTATTTATTTAAATTATTTATTTTACTTATTTTGTGAAGGACATTTTTTTATTTTTTTCCCCCATCATAGCTTTTCTAACTTACATTATTAGATACTAATAAAAGCACACAAAATTACCTATACAATCATTAACAATATATCCCTTGTCTCACTAAGGTTTTTGTTCTCCAAAACTTTTAAGCACAATTCAATTTAACCTGAAATAATGTAAACAATAATGTGATTACACTTATATGCAACAGCCTGGGGTTTTTGGTCAGTGTTTTAAATTATGCTTCTTGGCCTTTTCTGCTGCCTGCATTTCAGTACTGCCATCTTGGGCAGATCAGCCTGAGCAGCGTGCTCTGGTTTCATCTTTCATTTCCATCAGCTAACTTTGATTTGATGAAGTATTTTCCAGATGGCAAATATAATTTTCTGAGTCAGATGAATATTCAAGAAAAAAAAAAAAAGCATGATATATGCCCCAATGAGTCCTGCATGTCTGTCTCATATACTAAAGAGTGAAGCTGGAGGCTCTGCAAGTTTGAGTGAATGCAGATCTTCATTTGTTGGAACATGATATAGGCTCACCTTTTTTGATACATCTTACTTTTGCCAAGAGAATGGTGTAAAGAAAAATGTTTCTGTAAACATAGGCTTTGCCAGACTTCTCACTGTACACATTCTCAAGTCCTTGTATGGTGGTTCAGGTAAAGATTTTAATCTAATGTCTCCAGGAAAAGACAGATACATCCTAAGAATTTAAAGTGTTATAGTACTTAATGAGATGAACAAATGTAATAATTCTAGACTAGAAAGACATCTAGATAATTAAAGAAATTGGTTTTTTAGATTAGTAGAAGTTAGGTTTCCCAAAGATTCACAAGTCAAGGAGTTAAACTTCCATAAAAGTTACAAAGCTAGGCTGAGAAAACACCCTTTCTATTTATTTAATTTCATCAGAAAACATTTGGATTCTGTTTCAACCAATGTAAATATAAACCTGAGACAAAGGAACAGAAATTTCTTAACCTTGTCCATAGTATCCCAATATACCGTAGATAAATTTGTGCTATTCAGATATTTTATTGGTGATAATTGTTAGCATTTAATTAAATTTCCTATAATTATTATTAGTGGAATTAGTCATATTAAGCATATGAACATATTTTTAAAGGCTAAGGGCTTAGAATAAACTGCTACATCAATGGGCTGTCACCACTCAGACAGTGTTTATTTTTATTATGGGGGAAGGAGGGAAGATGGAGGGGCTTATTATCTGCTAAATAAAAGAAGCCTAAATGGGAAAAACTTCACCTGTACTAAAGATTGGATCCAATAAACTTCATAACATGGATCTGCTTTTGCAGGGCCTCCATCATCTTCACCTGAATAGGAAAGAGTCCAAAGGTCCCAAATACTCCTCTGTTTGAGAAACAATGTTCTGCTGTGACTTTCACAAGTGTAGTCATAGAGAGAGTCTGTTCAGTCTCTTGAACATCTTCCCATATAATTTCAGTTGTTAAAGAAAATCTTTCCCCTTTTGAACTTCAAAATAAAACAGATTTTTTTTTTTTAATATGTACTGCCCTATCATTTCTGTGGTTTGATTTCAGTCATATGTAAGTGCTAAAAGATGTGTCTAAATGGATATGAAATTGATTAAGGTGATTTGGGATGAAAGACTTGATAGAAATGTCAAACATTGCTGCTATTCACTTGCTATTCACTTCATTAGTGGATGAAACTAGCAAAGACTGTCTGTAGTCACCTTCTCATTTAAGACATTTGATTGTTTTCTTAGTTGTTTTGGAAAAAAAAGATAAATTACCTCACCCTGGTTTACCTGAAAATTCCATAATTCTGGTTTAAGTTGAAAAAATCGATTTTATGTTTTTCTGGGGATATTAAGTGTTGGGAGAACATGTGAAACTCCTGTGTCTTTTTAAAAAAGAAGAAAAAAAGAAAAAAATAATATATTTGGTATCACAGTTCATTGTGTTTTCCTATAACACCAACTATAAATGATTTATAAGTGGCTGACTGCTTCACTCCAATTATTGGTAATCTTCTCTCTCTTTTCAAAATAGCTGGCATTTATTTGTTTCTCAGAAATCTATTTAATCTATTTATCAGCAATTTCAAAATTTCTTAGAATTTATTTGGCAAGTAATTCCAAGTAGCATCTCAGCGTGCTTCACTACAAAATTTGCTATCTTATTATTGCAGTTATTATTTGACTAATATTTGTTTAGTACCTCCAGCATGTTCAGTTCTGACAAATTAAAAAATATATAGACAGTCAATTTTCTGAAGTACTTTGACCCTGAAGCCAGGCACACAGGAGAATGCACTGGGAAGTCCAGAAGTAAGAAGAGTGTCTGGACGTGAGGTGCACTTGAGGAGGTAAGTGTGATTCCCAGAAATGGGATCTAGGATTCAGCTTTTTAAATTGCAATCAGTCTTTTTGTGAGGGTTGTCAAAGGAACAGGGGGAAATCTTGGCCCTGTTTAAATCAAAGGCAAAGCTTCAATTTGTTTCAGTTCTGCTCTTTCTGGTGAAGAATTTAACAGACTCAGAGGACGAAAAAATAGTATTTGAGTAACTGGAATGTGGTGGACTTCCCAGAAAATGGGTCTGGTGTAAGTTTATCATGTTCAGAAATATAAGATACTGTTTACAAAGTATGAATTCAGAACACTAGACTAGGCAGGCCCTTTGGTCTGCACATGTATATAAAATACTATCAGCCTCTACAACAACTTCTGATTGCATTTCCCAAGTCTTGTAATCTAGCCAAAATAATAACAGTAAATCACTGATATTCAGATATTAGGCTTGTATCACAATAGACAGGCAATTCTCCTCAAAGATCTAACTCATCATATAGGCTGACAAGGATTTGATCAGTGCTTTTATTATGCCTAATGTATTTTCTGCATTTGAAAGAAGTGGTGGTAGGAATCTTTGAAAGATTTGAAACTGCTGAAAAAAAGCTCAGAGACATTTTTCCCTTGCCTGCTTTCACTACTTTCCTAATCAATTATTTCCATTTGTTACTGCTAATGGCATTATCCCTGACACCTTCTCCTGTGATTTTTTTTCTGCTTAAAAGCTTTCACTTCTGTTATTTAGCCTTCATTTCCCTTTCTGCTGACAACTGACTTTTCATTCATAGTTTTTTTTCCTGGGTCTTCCTGGCTGTATAACTTTCTTAGCATCAAGTGCAAACACAGTAGCTCTGCCCCTGGGAGATGGACTGGGGAGGGATCTGTCACATTTTAGCCCAGCTGTCTCTTTGCTGACAGCTACAGTCCAGTCCTCAGCATTAGAGAAGATGTAACCAGTGTCAGGACTTTTTCAAAGTTCCTTAGAAAGACTCTGTCTTTAGAACAAGTGGTAGCATTGTCTGTTGACTTTCTATGTGCCCCACCATGGCTTTGACAAACTTACTGTAATTTAAATTATTTTTTTCTCCTCTGTGTTTATCCTATTGAGTGAAAATTAGTTTGAAAGTGTCTTTTACTTACATTTCCTGAATATCACTTTTTGTCTTTTGAATTTACCTTAATATAATTTGGGGCTCATCTTTTAGAAATAAAACACACATTCCTTCCTCTGCTACAATGACATGTAATAGTGAAAAAAATACTGTTTTCTAAGCCAAGGCATCCCAACATAGCCTCATACTTTTACCCTGGTAAGGCTTTCTCTCAACCAAAAGAGAGAGTTTTTTTTTGATTCCTGTCACTGATCAATTTATGGGTGATGCAGCTCAATAACCAAATTCTGTGATATTGTATGCCATGGGATGATTTTGTTTGAAACCAATTTTGTTGTTATGAACATGAACAAGGACAAATATTATCAGACAGAGGAAGTGAGAACAGCTTTTTACTTAGAGTTAGGAGGTTTCATCAATGATTTTATGAGAATTCTGACTTCTCTTCTTCCATCACCATCTACTTAACCTCTGCAGATCCTAAGGTTCAGGTTAGAAACAGCTGTTTTACTGAGGGCTGCACTGTTGTTCATGTACACCGGGGTCTATTGCCCTCTACTGGGTTGAATTTCACACCTGTTTTACTTCCCATTTACTTGTCAGGTCCCTGGAAATGTTTCTGTAAAGCTTGATCTGTAAATTGCTGCATCCTTCCCTCTTTGTTAAAATTCGAGGAGACCTCTGCTAGTGCTTGGTGCTTAGCAGAACATGAACGAATTTCTCAAACCTAAGATTTCAGATTATCTTGGAGACACTGGCAACCAAACGGGTGGTCATTGTGATTGTTTTGAGATTGTGAAGTTCAGTGGAGAATTTTTCAGATGCATTCCTGGGAGATAGTGTCTGTTTGGTCATATATGCAGATAGGAGCTCTTTCATAGCTTTCTTAGGATAATTTCCAGGTAGATGATACCAACATAGATAAGAAGCCTTTGAAGTGGTTTTAAAGCAAACCTGTAATTGATCTTCAGTTGCAAAATGGGCATGAGATGTTCTTCTTAGGTTGCAGTCACAATCCTGTTATATGGGGAGCTCAGGACTCCTTGTGAAGTCCATGTTAGATACCAAGTATGTGAATTTCTAATTTCAGCAGAAAGCATTGTGAAAGATTTGTGTTTCTCCTCCATTGAGATAATGGGTGATATTCAGAAGATTTAAAAATACACCAGTTACAAAACTGTTCCATATGCAGTTGCCTCTCCTGAAGATAATTCCAGGATAAGTTGAAGAGGAGAGTGGCTATCAGCTCCAACTGACTGTATTGTGATCTTAATGGAATAGGAAGAAAGAAGAGGCTAGATTATAATATTATAATTATAAAATATACATTTGTATATTCTTCTATTCTATTTGTAAAATCTACAAGAATTTTGGATTCAAATCAAACCTTTTAGTGAGACAGATCTAGCCAAACTTGACTGGAGACATCAAAGGTTTGTCCTTGAAGTACATCCTTTCAGGATTTTTTTTCTCTGCAGCCTCTGGTTCATGGCCCTTCTTGCACAATAAAGATATTATACAGTAAAAGTATCTTGATTTTCCTTAGAAAAATCATGATTATTCTCAATGTTTTTGGGGGTGAGTTGACCTTGGCTGTTTGCCAGATATTCACTCAGCTATTCTCTCACTCCCCTCTCTTGGGCATATGAAGGAGAAAATAAGATCAAAAAGCTCTTGGGTTCTGATAACCACATAGAGATCACTTGCCATTTATCTTGATGGCCGAACCAGGCTCGATTTGGGGAAAATTAATTTCATATATTAAACTAGATTAGCATGGAGGGAAAGAAGATAAAACAACAACTTTCCCCCAACACCCACCCAATTTCTCCCTGGGCTCCACTTCACTCCTTCATTCACAATCACTCTTCCAACTCTCTCCCATCCTGAGCAGTGCAAGGGGTTGGAAAAAGGGGTTTTCAGTCAATCTGTAACAGTCCTACTTTCTCTACTGCTTCTTCCTTCTCACAACTTTTCCATGCTCCAGTATGGGGTGTCCTTGGAATGCAGTTCCTTCAGAAAATATCACGCAGCTCCAGCATGGGTTCCTCCAGGGGCTGCAGGTGGATCTCTGCTCCACGGACCCCGCAGGGCTGCAGGGGAATCTCTGCTCCAGCACCTGGCACACCAGCTTCCCCTCCTCCCTCACTGCTCTGGTCTCTGCAGGGCTGGTTCTCACTCATTTTTCCTTGTTCCTCACATAGCAATGGAGCATCTTGCCCTTTGTGGAAGTTGTTAGCCCAGAGGTGACACCACCTTGGCTGCTGTGCTCAGCAGTGCCTTGCAGGTCTCTGGGCACTGGCTGGAACTGACTTTATCCAGCTCTATCCAGTCCAGTGGCCACCCCTTCCATCCCCCTCCACCAGCCCCTGCCATGGCACCAGAATGGATATACAGACACCAGTTAAGTGAGTCCCCCTCCAGACAGCAGCAGTCTGAGCTGGGACTACAGTAGGGATCACAGGAGGGATTGCAGCCTGACCTGTGCATTAGGAGCAGACCTAGACCACAGCACATCCTCTTGCCAGTCCCAAATCCATGGGAAGAGCCGCCCTGGGTGACAGGCAGGATGTTCACAGCCTTGGCAGAAGGAGGATCTCAGTAGGCAGCCTCTGAAACAAAGCACACAGCCCACTTCAGTTCACCCAAATGTTTTAGAGAATGCAGGCAGCACTAATGGCATTACTCCAGTGATTTCCTTGGGAGTTACTTTAGATTATGATGTATCACAGTCATCCACATTTTCATTTAATTTAACAGCAGAAATTGACATTTGAAAATGAAAGTTTTAGTCTGGAGTCCATGGTGAATGTCTGCAGGAGCTAATGATTGAATGCTTTCCAGAGTGTTCTAAGATAAATAATCATATGCCATTTCTGCTCTTATATTACTGCTAAGAAAATATCTATAGTGTTACCTATTTAACAAGGAACTTTAAGGCCTAATCCTTTTTTCAGTTAATAGGATTTGCTTCTTTGCAACTGAAGCACAGAGAATATGTTGCACATGTTTTATTTTTCCAATATAAAATGTAGTGCTTTCCATGAAGCGACTGTCATGCAAGAAAAGTAGAGATGTAGCAGGTAAAAGCCATTGAGATACTTACATAAAACTATGGGAATATTGTGATTTAGTTTACACATATGTATGCCTTTAAAAATATCATTCTGGGTCACACAGGGAGAAGGGGTTTGGGAATGTTTTGGAAACAGGGCTTGAGGATCAGTAGTCTGGGGCTGTTGTAGACTCGGAGCTTAGAGGTCCAAGTATGGCATTCTAATCTTCTATATGAGAATAAAAAATGTGATTCCTATGGAGATTTGTACTTGTTTCAAGCTTAAGGGATACATTTTTAGAGTGGAAGGTCATATATTTTATGGTGATGATTGAATGTCACAGAAGGTGCAGTATGGTCACTGTAACCATAGAAAGGGTATTTGAAGGGTCATTCTGAAAAACCTGTCCTTTGAGTTAGGTTTTCTATAGATGAGGGTTTAGGATATAAAGGGAGGATCACCTGTATGGATCAGGGTGCAGTTTTTGCAGTGCCATTTCATATGGCTGTGTTGCCCTCTAGAGGTCGGTCCCCAGGTGAAATCTGCTCACGGGTATTTTCCCTCGGTTCCCATGGCATGGCTCTGCCTTTGGAGAAAGACGTTCTTCAATTGCATCACTGTTAACACTTGTAAATCACCGAATAGGTGAAGCTCACAAGCACTGGATTCTTAACTATGAATATTTTCAGTCTACTTTCTTAATTTTTTAATTGAGACTGGGCATCTACTTTCAGTGGTTGAAAGCCAAACAACCCTACCTCAACAGAGAAATCAAAGACAACTGATGAGACCAGGCCTAAAAACCTCTTCCACAAGGAAAGATGGTGTTTAACTTGGCCCACCAAAACACATTCTTAGAAGAACAAGCTGCTGAGAAAAGTCAATGGATACTATATCTACACTGGATACTTAAACTATACCAGAGAAGCCTTCTTGATGCTGGACCTCAGTCATTTCTATTTTTCAGATCAGTCACTGGAAAACCTTCCCTGGCGTCTCACCACTCTTTACAGTAGAATTTCTTCACTACATCTGATTGAAATACAACTTCTTTCAGTATAATGCACGTCTGCTACAATTTATTTAAATCTATTTTGAAAGAAATTGTCTCTCACAGATTTTTACAACACATAAATTGGTTTACATCTCATTATGAGTGAATTAATGAAAAAAAGCACCAAGCTGTAAATCCTTCTTCTGCTGTGTTTTTTTTTCTAACACACTCAGCCACATACACCTTTTAACACAGAAATATTTCTTCCAACTTCAGTCCTGCAGATTTGTTTGTATTCTTCCATTTAATCATAGAATCAAAGAATCATTAATGTTGGGAAGCATCTCTGGAGGTCTCTAATCCAACCTTCCTGCTCAAAACAGGAATGACTACAGCAGGTCACTCAGGGTCTTGTCTAGTCATGTACTGGTAGGAAACAATTATTGGTAGCAAAATTGAAATTTACAAACTGAATTAATTTGACATCAGTCTAGTCTAGTACTCTATTTTTTACATTTACTGCCTGCCTCAAAGGACTTAATAAATACAAAAAATCTATTTATCGTATGACAAATTTGTAAACACTAGAGGCTATCTTAAACCATGAATTATGTTTGATTGGTTGGTTATGAAATAATGTTTATTATCAGTTAATGCCAGATTTCTATTAGTTATGACTGTTTTACTAGTCATCAGTCTTGGTATTAACCTCAGTTATATCTAAGCTTTATACACAAACACACACATATATACAGCAAGGTAATCACAGTTTAGTCATCTATAGCAGAAAAACATATCTCAGTAATTCTTTCTGAACTTAGACTTTTCTACATTTATGTAATAACCCTGTGGAAGAAACTGAAGGAATGAAGAACAGAAGTCTGTTGTTCCTCATACACATTTTTCATTCCTATGTGCAATGTTATCAAATCCCCTTTAACTGTGCAGGCAATACTACATCATTATATTGACACAACCTTTTTAATATATTTCACTGTGCCATATAACCTAAATATGTCATATAACCTAAAATATTTGTTTTTCTGATCAGAGCTGCACACAGATTGTGATTTTGCCTTGATGCCCCCTTCTCACATATGGGTGCCTTTGACCTGTGTCAGATGACACAGGTTCATTTGCTTGTTGCTTCATTAATTTATTTTTATGGCCAGTGTGCATCACCTTGCATTTTTGAGTATTGATTTTCATTTGCCTGTACATGTGGTTTCTTTGTCTAACTGGAGTTTTTCAATGTCTACCCCAGTGTCTACTCCAGACTAGTCAACATAATTATGGGAATATCTTGTTACTCAGAGGTCCGAAACTATCAGGAAAGACAAGAGCCTGTTCTGCATTTGTGAGACAGATATCTTCTGAAGTCTATAGGCCAATTATTTGACCATATTAACTGGCATGACATCTCTGATGTTAATGTAATTTGGCCAAAAAATTTATGCCAGCTGAGTATCTTCTAAGTCTTATGCAATGAATAGCACTATTAACACAATTTTAGTGCCTATATTCACATTTTCAGTGGTATAAACCTGTTTCCTGTTCAGACTTTTAAAGTAGTATAACTAAAGACAGTTGTTGATGTTCACTGGAAAAAACTGGAAATGTTAGTAGATTGCAAGTGACACATACCAGTTTGACATTTCAGACCAATTCCATCCGGAAATAATGCTATATTACTGAAGAATTAATGTGAAATGTGTGATTTTGGCACCAGAAAGATCAATGTATAAGACCAATTAGAGATAAAAGAAGTCACTAAACTTGTTTACACAGCTGGACTATCAGTCACAGACTAATCTCTTCCTTTCATGTTCTTTTTCTTCTTTCTTTTGCTTTCTTTTCAGGGTCTGAAATTTAAAGGCATAGGATAGAATATTTTGAAAGTCATTTGCCATTGCATTAGCTTCATTTTCTCCCTGGAGTGTTCAATGTCCTAATGTACCATTATAAAGCCCTGGGAGTGTTTTTGGCTAATGGATATGGTAACTGCAGACAAGTCATACAGCAAAGTAGTAGATTTCTAGGGGTTTCTAGGCAGAGGACTGACATGAAGTATAAAATCCAGAGAAAAATGTTCCTGCAAATAATGCTAGGCTGCCCTTATTCTTTGGACTCTGTAGTGTGACTTGGGAAGCCCAGATTCAGTCTCAGCTCTAATTGCTATTTAAAGATGTTATGCAAAAATGGAACTGCTTCAGCAACAGCTGCTGGGCAAACCACATGTTTCACTGCTATGGGGCCAGAGTTGAAGCATATTTCAAAGTGCTAAAACACTTGATTTTAAATTCTTGCTCTAAATAGTAAACAAATTTCTAGTATCATGAAATATTCAAAGGCATCATTGACATCTCATCAGACAATCCAGCTGTCAGTAATATGACAAACAGATGCCTTTCCACTAACAATCTATCTTTAAATATGATAGACCTCTGAAGCAAGGTTCAACGTAAGGTTGGCTCACTAAGGTAGCTTATCAGATTTCTCAGAAATAATCTGTGAAGTGTAGCTGCATGATTTTTATATCTATGCAGTGCATAAACTGGATAAGTATGTTTTTTCTGTCCTTGCTCTTTTATCTCTGGGGAGCAATGGGTATTGTCAGAGAAATGGCTCTGGATTGGATTGACCTTCAGTCTAAATCAGCCCATTCCTGCATCATCTCCCAGCTTTTCACTTTGAAAATAAAGAATCAAGGACTTATTTTCCTCCAGGTGTTTTTTTTTTTTCCCCATGAGCCAAGAGATGGTCCCAAAGATACCAGTGATATTTGAGCACTCATCACTTCTGACAAGAACCATCAGTGTGTCAGAAGCTGGCATCATGCAAGCCTTGGCATTGGAAAAAAAGGCCAAGACAAAAGGAAAATTTTATTCTGGAACTTTCTGTTAGATAAAATAACTGCACAATCAGCAACATAACTCTTTCCTCTGGTAAAGCAAATGTTTTGTGAAGCTGGACCTACATCCTATATTCTCTTGTATATGTTCCAGGAGTAATAATAGGATTTGACTTTGGTTAATAAGATTTTCCCTCATTATCCAAGTCCTGTAGACTTGTGTGCAAGTCACAAGACTGTGCCATTCATTGAGTGACTTTTGGGACATAATTCCTCTGTGCCTACATACCTATAGTAGTAGAGGGAATGGAGTCCACACAGCAGGCCACAGCTTATTTTTTATATGGCAGTGGAACATATGTGAAAATGAGGATGCATGACATCTCTGAGATACTCTAATAAATCTCCTAGCAGTTTTTCCCCACCACTAGCACTGTTATGTCTCCAGAGCAAGAAAATTTCATTGATGAACATACACTGCAGCATGTTAGACTTCAGGCTATTAATACTTCAGCATGCCTTTGAAAGAGGTATCTTTCCTTTGTTGCTTTAAAAAACAAAACAAAACAAAAAAACCCAGTCTATATTACACCATATACTGCATACAGGTACAGATGTCAAATTACTGCCCTAGATGTACCAACAGGCTCTGCAGCCTCCATATCCACTCCTTGGGATTTGGTTGCCTGCACTCAAGGCCAGATGTCACACAAGGCATACATGGATATGTGACAACTACGAGGTGCCTTTTTGGGTCCACTCTGCTCAAGAAGTGCATTTGAGATTAGACATTTTCCCTCACTGGTCCCAGCCCTTAACTGATGTCCTGCTGGACTTGCCTGGCCCCTGTGGACACGCATGTGGGCTGGACTGAGGCTGACCTTCACTGCTGTTACTGGACCTGCTCTGGGGGAGGGGGCACTGCCTGGCCACCCTTGCTGCCTGCTGTGGCCACAGACCTCCCTTGCCACCAGCCTGCCCTTCCTGCTCCTGGCAGCAAACCTTCCTCTCTGGGCTAGCTGGAAATCATGCTAATGCAGGACTTCATCAGTTCGTGTTTACTGAAGATAGAGTTGACATTACTGATTCCTGTAGCCTGTGAAATGATGTTCACCCAGACCCAATAAGTTTTTTTTTTGCTACACACGCTGATAGTCTATTATTCTCTTTTGGCAATATTATCTTCTGCTTTTCAGGAGAAATTGCTTTACCCATGTAAAGCTTATTTGGGTGGACTGTTGAACATTTTGGCAAATATGTTTCTTTTTTGGCATCTTTCTTCAGATGTTAAACATTATCTTGACTTGTTCTGCTTGTATCTGAATTTACACACTTTGTTTCCTGAGCTGAATTTCAGAGGCTGTCAGCATTGAACATCCCGTCTTCACAATCCTTTATATCTTGTGTTTTAAATTTCCTATATCCACCATGTCTCAATAACTGTCTGTGGGCTTTAACTTAAACTGATTTTCTTCTCTTGCTATCCAAATTTGAAATGTATTTTACGTAATTAAATCTGTATCTTTCAATAGCCTCTGAGTGTTTTGTTCCAGATTCCTTTCAGTGTTGTGTTCTTATCAAGGGCTTCATTCTCTAAAACTGAGGTTTGGCTGAAGTCAATCGTCTTTTTTTTTAACTTCTTCTAGTATCCTCTGTTTAAAATTGTGTTACCCAACTCATATGTTCTATTTTTACGTGAAGTAAGGTTCTTAAATGCCTGCATTACAGTTTCAGTGTTGGCCTAGTCTGGCTGAGTTGACTGAAAGTATTAAAAGCCTCAAGAGCTTCAGAACAAGCTGTCAAAGATAAAGCTTCCTCTTGACCTTTTTTTTTGGAGGGGTGGGGGTGGAGGTGTATCTGTTTTGGTTTCCATTGCTCACACACACACAAACTGAAATAATGTGTTTAAACATCTCTGGTTGTTTTCCACATTTCTTAAGTGTTTTAGGTCTGGTGGGGTTTTCATCTGCTCTATTCTGCTGCTCAGGGTAGAGGTTTAGCCATTTCAAATTGCTGTTCAAATAAAGGAGTCTGACACTAGGGGTCAAAGCTTTATCTAGTCACTTCAACTGGTCTCTGCTCAGAGCCAAACAGCCCTTTCAAGCTTTTCTCAAAGGTAGTGCTCTACAGCAGTGGCAGGAGTTTGGGTCAGCAGCATTTGCAATCTGGGAGTAGAGAGTAGTGTTTGTAATGCAGCAACACAAGTGTGAAGCATAGCAAAATCCCAAATATCTGAGGATCAGGACTGTGTGTCTGTGGGGTATGAAGGTGATGTGTAAGAAATCAATACAAGCCTATTCTTCTTTCTATACACATCTCAGGCAGAGGGAAGAACAACTCTCAGCTGAAGGGTGGGCCTGAGGGAAACCAGAGGCTCCTATAAAGGTATTACTGTATTACAGCTAGATGGCAGAGCCTGGAGGCAAAACCCTGTGTGCTGAGATCTTCTTGGGTGTTTATTTAAGGCTCTGGCTTCACTGCACCAAAAGGCCATGATGGCTTAAAAAGGTATCTTCTTGGAGCAGAAGCACAGCAGTGCTATTGCAAAACCCAAACAGGATTGCTCTGAAGTCACAGAGACCGAAGGCCATACATTGTCTCTGTATTCTCTGTAACTGCCCAAAGGGCTGTTCTTTCACATTCAAATTGAGCTCCCCATCCATGTACAAAGTAATTGGAGTAAAGGACAGAAACTTCAGTGTCCTGCCTTCCCAGAAGCTACTGGGAAGTTTTCGTAGTTTTACTCGGAGAGAAAAAAACTCGGGAAAAANTTTATATTGATTTTTTCCCTTTTGATCTATTAATAGCTAAACATACTTTGTTCAAAGAAAAAAAAATCTAATCTCTTAACTCTACTGATTTTCGGAGTCTGCATTAAAAAAGCACTGTAGTTCTAGAATTTCAGTCTGATTTACTCCTTTCTGCATAAACTACTGCCATAGATGACCTTTCCTCCTCATGTGCCTTTGGGGATGTGTTCCAAGCATATTTTCTAACAGCTTCAGCAGCAATAATAGTAGCATCCAAGTATCAGTTAGCAGCACTACAATGTAATGTTTTTCATCTTCAAAGCACTTTACAGACATTAGTGAATTAATAATTGAGCACCAGCTACTGAGCAGGCATAAATCTAAGGCATTTGTGGATCTCAATGGAATTGTGTTGAGTATAAAACAATTTTGAAAAACACTGAAATCCTGGTCATTTGCATGCTCTTGAAAAGAAGAGGTAAATAGATCAACATGAGAGATGCTCTGTGCTGGTTAAAATGTAGGAATTTCTCAGATTTGTGGGTGAATTTCAAACAGAAACACAATAAAATCTGACCGCACTCTGGTACATCTCTAAGCAGAAATTTGATTTGGTTAGAAGTTTAAACATCAGATATGAAATACTTAGACTCCCTGGAACATGGGTTAAATCCCAGCAGGGTTGACTCAGCTCTTGATCCTGCAATGCAGAGAAACTGAATTATAATGACTTCTGTCTATGTGACCTGGATGAGACAATGTAAATTAAGGTTCTCTCTTTACATAGGAAGAAAACCCACCAGTAGGAACCATGCAGAGAGATATATTAAGAGTCATAGTCTCATATTCACCTTTTTGTATCCTCTCTTTTTGGCAGAAACAAACCTGAAAATGCAGACTTGCTGAGACTTCTGTTTTGCACACAGATTCAAAGAGCTGGAAAGAATCAGCAAGGCTCATGTAGTCCATCTTGTGCCAAAGCTGCATAAGCACTACTCATGTCATTACTGTCAGATACTTGTCTAAATGGCTCTCAGAGCTTGCCAGAATATTCCTTTTCAAATAATCCATCATTGAGATTTACTGTCCTCACTCTTAAAAAGTTCTGCTGAGTATCTAACAGAAGTTGTCTTTGCTGCAGTTTAATCTTTTTTCTTTTCTTTTTCTCCTGTCCTAGACTCCACCTCTGTGGAGGCTGATCCCTTCTTTGCATATTTGAAGGTAATTTTCATGCCTCCTTCCTATTCTCTTCCTTCAGATTTGGCTGCTTTCCCATGGAGAATTCTTGAAACTGTGAGATATTTTATTAGAAAAAAAAGAGCAGTGGGTGAGTAGGAGCTTACTCTAAACTCATAATAAAGATCCCTGCTGCTCCAGAAGCAGTCTAGGAAGGAAGTGTGATTCATGATGACCCTGTTTCTTCTTGAGCTTCCAGCTGTTCTCCCCACACCCTCACATACTTTCAGTTTGCAGCTGTACTCCAAGACTCTTTCTGCCTTCACATGCTGCTTCCAGGCACCTTGCACCTTCTGGCCTGTACAAATAAAGGAAAAAGTATTGTTTGAATCATATTCAATTATATTCTAAATTGAGGATTGTGATGACTTTTGAAACCATTTTGCATTCAGCTGTATTAAAGGCTGGGGCATTTATTTATTTATATTTTTCCTCTTTTTTTGTCTTTAAACTGATATTGGATTTTTTAAGTGCAATATACACATTGGGGTTGAGTAGATTTTGCAGCATTAAAAGAGTGTTTCACACCCACATGTAAATAATTTCTTTTAAAATGAATGTTGAGAATATATTTCTCCCCCTGCCTCCACTCCTACACAGTGAACAAAAAATCCACAAGGCCTTTGATGAATTTTTAGTGGAATTCACATAGATTGTTCAAAATACCAAAACTCTGAGGGAAAAATAAGCTATGTTTTTTAAGTCTGTGTCCAGGAATTGCAAACGGAAATCAGTATTTTTTTTAAAAGGCAAAAATATCTTGCTGGAATTAATATATACTTTTTTCATGTGATAGTTTTAAAAATATGAAAGAAGTCAAAGAGAGTAGATGGCAAATTTCTGGTGAGTATAACAGTTAAGTTGTTTACTGTTTTCCTCTCATCAGTCCCAAGTCAGATGCTAAAATTCCTGGCAGCCCCTGGGGGCAGACTCTGCAGCAGCTCAGGTGGCATGCCAAGGGATAAATCCTGGGTGCAGCTTGATGGGACCAAAGCTGGGGACACAGGACAGCTTGGAACACTTGATAATAAGTAATAATTGGCAATAAAAGCAGCTCCAAAGGCAGAGGCTTCACAGGGAGCTTCTGCTCCCTCTGCCTTGCCTGGTGAGAAAAGCCACACAGTGCTGGGTCCCAAGGAGGGCACAGACTCAGAAGCTGATGGGACCTGCTGGTCAAGCCCTGAGCACTTGGTGCTTCCTACACTCTCAGTTCAGAAGGCTGCAGTGTTTGGGCAGGTCAGGCTTCCAGCTCCTATCTCCAAGAGTTTCTTATCCTTGTACAGGAGTCTATTATCTAGATGCCCTGGAAATGGGGGAATGGCTTGGCATGCTCTGCCAGCAGCACACTACCAAAAACCACAGTGAGAAGTAGGTAAAGCCTATTTTGGGTTTGCTCACATCATTACTTTCCAAGCTGTTTTTCTTTTCCTCCTATTATTTCCCCCTCATTACAGTTGGAGAAAAAAAAAGTGGAGTTTGGGGTTCCTTGCTGTTTGTTTGGTGATTTTTTGTTTGTTTGGTTAGGTTGTTTGGGGTTTTTTTTGAAAGAAATTAAAAGATGTTGGAGAATCAGTATGTTGTAACCCAGAGCTGACTGCTCATTTTTCATAATACTCAATTTAATAACCTTAGTCACCATTAATCTAAACTTTATAAGACATATGAAAATGAACTTAGTAAAGTTGTACATCCATCAGGTTTTTATATGTCATTTAGCAGTTTAAAATAAGAATATCCTAAACAGAGAAATAACTAAAAATGCATAAACTGTGTAATACTGAAATTTTCTCCCACAAGGATTAAGCAACTTTGTGTCAAACAAAATAAAAGTCTGCAAAGTTATATTACTGCACATTTGGGGGAGAAATTCAGCACATATAATCTATCATAGTTAGTATCCTAAATAACAGAGGAAATAGTAGAGAGTAATTGCAATTTCTCTCTGCATGGTACATTTCCACTCACAGAGGTAGCTTCTAAAAATGGCAGAACAACTTCCTCATCCCAGTATTAGCACTAGAAACTGTGGAAAATACCTGGAGGTTGCATCCCACTTGGTGGAAATGAAGTGATTACAGAGCAGATACAGGGTTTGGACATTTTCAGTCTGTGGAACAGTCTGAAATTTAGAAGAAAGGGTGGGAAAAAAGCCCCAAACTAAGCCCAAAGGAAAAATATGCAGAAGCTTAAACTTTAGAAGTGAGCAAGTAATTCTCATAATACCCAGCAGTATCAGATGGCCTTGCCATAGAAGCAGCTTGGCCTAATGAGAGTGACACACACACAGTGTAGGATCTATCACAGTAAACATATTTTGAGTAGAACAGGACATGGAGACAAATTTTCATTTGATATGCTGCTGCTAGATTCAGCTTCTCGGTTCATTGACCAAACCCTGCCCTGTCTGGGTTTGCTGCCTGTCCCTGGCTGTCCCTTCCCCACAATATCATCTTCAGCCCTTTTCTCTCTTTCAAGCCCCAAGCGTTTAGTCTCACTCTATCACATTTGCTGGTTTATCCAGGTTCAATCTTTACTCTATCAGAAGTGGCAGTCACAATTGCCTGCTTATTTCTTCCTTCCTCAGGCACAAAATCCTTCTTACGCTTTTCTGCGCTGTCTGCAAATTTTCTTCATCCAGCACTAGCTAGACAATTGGTTGTGAAAACAATACTCCACATCTGGTTAATGACATTGTAGAAAACCTACCTGCCTCTGTCTTCCATCAGTTTCATATGGCATCTAAATTGTGGGCTGTTCACAGGGAGAGACTGCCTCAATTACTTATCCTCAGAGTGCTTGCCATGCAGGAGACTGGTTCTTGATAGAGCCTCCTTGGAACTCACAATACCAAAAAATACAGGTCTGTAAGCCAGCCATCGTTTGGTGTTTCTGAGGATATGTATGTGTCTATATTTAACAAAGAAAAGAATATTAATTTTCACTCTAAAAATCTGACTTTCTCTTAATAAGATGCATAAATGTCAGATTTTTTTGGTATGCATTTGATACATTGTGTTTTGTTCATTAACTTTAAAGAGAACATATTATTGAGACTATTCATTTTTTAATTTAAATTATTAATATTATAGATTACATAAATGCAAGTAGCCTTCTCACCAGTCTGCTTCTCAGAGCCTTTTCCAAACTCATTCTCCATTTTCCAAGTTTCCTGTAAATTTTAAATGATAATCACATATCATCCTATGTTTGCAGTCATAGTAGGAATGCAGAGTAGACTACCCAGCTACTAGACAAACACAGGCTGTTCAACATAGGTCTAGTAAGGCTGTACCTTGTATCTCCTTCTTGCTGTAACATTGATCAGTGGTGCAGAGAGCATTATAAGCTACTTTTCAGTCCAGTTTTACAGTTACTTTTTGCATTTTGGTGTGTGTAAGTGGCAGGCCAAAGTCTGAGCTTCCTGCACGCTCTGCTGACTGCAAAGTTGGGATGTTTGGGCCTTTCATGTAGAAAATTGAACGTGTAGAATAAATGAAAAAGTTTAAACCCACCAGAACCCGTGTCAGATTCAGTCAGTAACCAAACTTCTGAGGGGAAAAAAAAAGACCAAAACAAAAGATTCCAATCCGAAGACTGCAAAAAATACTTTTCTCATACTTATTTTTATAGTGACCTAAAAGAAATTGCACTTTTCTTTCATCTCACCATTGCTAAAGTAAAATGCATCTTGAAGTATTTTCTCAGTTAAAGTTTTTTTAAATTTAACACACTAATTGACAAATATTCTATCCTCCTAAGATAATTAATTGTAAGAAATCAAAGAAAAAGGTTTTTTGCAATCTGGAGTAGTTTTCTCTCTTCCAATTTACTAGCATTTGCCCAACTTATGTTTTGTTATCTTACTTTGATGCCTTTCAAACAAGAAAAAACTTTTCATAGTTTCTTATTTACCAAACAGAAGTAAAATGATTATTATTGATTCAAGTTGGCAGCATCTTATTAAGTCTGCACCACATTGAAGCTTCATATAGGTTTATCAAGTACAAAATAAATTATTTTAACATAATAGTTTGTCCTACATATGAAATTATATATTCCACCATTTCCCCTATTGTCTTTGAAAATCAAATTTTGAAACATAAATATTGTAGAAATATGTGCAAGAATATGAAAAAAGGGAATCTTTTTTTTCTGACTTGGAGGTCTTGTGCAACAAAAATTATATTATTACATTTATGAATTATAAAATAGTAAAAATCCATGTGGACAAGACAATTTTTCAGCTTGGATATTAAACTGAAATCTAAATTAGAATTTAAATTGATTGGAATCAAAGTCCATGTCTATTTTCTGTTCTCTTGAGGTCAATTTTAAATGATAAACATTAGATGGCCTACATTTATTCTTTAGTTTATATATATAATATTTTCTGTATCACCTGTCAGATTTATAGTATTAGACATTGATTTTAAAGGGAGTTGAATTGGTATTTTTTGCTGTAAGATACTTGTAGTATGGACTCTTATTGATGCAAATTACAGATAACTTAATCCATATGAACTGCAGTATTAATATATTTTATATATATATTCAGATCAATACATGAGAGTTTTGTAGAAGCAAGGGAGAAGATGAATTAAAAACTTTTACTACAAGCAATATTGTATTTAATGTTTTCTAAATTTATTTTTGAAAATGTACATGGAATTAAAAATCATGGAAATATGATTTTACTTTAAAATTATATAATTGTCATTATAAAGTTTCAAAATAATTTGCATGAAAAAGGATTTGCATGTTAAAATATTCATTGAGATTTTGAATCTCTTCCAGCCTGTTAGGAATGCTCATTTCCTTCACAGATAAGGAATACAAGCTTACCATGGTTTGCAGAAGATGTGTTTCTTTAAAAATTTTCTTGTTTATTTCTCCAGATTAGTTGTACAGCAGTGGGGATAAATTTTCTCAAGGTGGCCTTTGAATTTTGCACAATGGAGTAAGATACTTTTTGCTTTTCTAAAATTATATTGGCAAAGTGGGAGGGGGAATATGGGTCAGAGGTGTTTCCCAGTAATTTCCTTCCCAGTATGAGACTGATGAGAACAATCCTCTTTTCTTTTTCAGGGAAGTTTAACTTACAGCTGACAGCAGCCCCCCATGAGAGATGTCACGTGGAAGGGGGGTGTCCTTGAGCCCTTTGTGCTTGACCCATCCAGCAGTGCCCTGGGACAGAATGGTCCCTTATGCCTGAGCAGCTCTCAGTGCCCCTCTGCAGGGACCCCACCCACAGCTCTCTGTGTCAGAGATGGGTTTGGCCAGCTGGGCTGGGGTCCCACACTGTCCCCACTCTCAGCTGCTGTGTTCTCCATTTGTCCAAGCATGCTGCCAGGCTCTGCTAACACCCTTGAAGGACTTGCACTGAGTTCCAGTTTATGGAAGAAGGCACTTTATTAACAAACATACTGGTAATGGAGAACTGAGACAGGTTAAGGTTCAGAGATGCTGTTGATGATACACTGAATGCAAAAATGAATTTGAAGTGATATTCAGACAAGCTCTAATTACCAACAGGAGCTGGCTCTAAAGAAATCTTTAGTGTACATACATAACGTTGGTACCATGTCTGTTGGGGGAGAGGACAGGCTGAGCAGGTTGACTGAGCCCAGAAGTTACAAAGGTCTCTTCTCTGACCTCCCTTCTCACCTAAGCTATATTTACATACTTTTCTTTGAGAAAGGGGAGAGTTCATGTCATTTCAAGTTTAGGTGGAGTTTGAGTGACTTCAGTCACTAAGATATGTAGAGGAGTGAAAAATATTAATTTTTGAGTTCATGAAGCAAAATTCACCTTTCAATTACTGTCTGGGCTATTCCTTTGGCTTAGTTCCCATTGGCTGCATTGTTTTCAACAGCATGACCATATAACCTTCATGCCACTCCATCCTGTTTCATCCTGTCCTCCTTGGAGCAGTACCCCAATCTCCCTTGGTGCTCCTGCTCCTAAGGTGGGCAGACAATTTGTTCCTGGTGAAGTATAGCAAATACATTCACTCCTTATCGATGAATCTTGTTTTTTCATTTTCTCCTCACAACAGGTGAGCAAGGCTACAGCAATATCAGGAAACTCCTCTTTGGAGATTTTGAGTGTTTTAGGCTAGAGAGTGTTGTTTTATTCCTGTATTTTGTTCTTTTTGCAATAGGGTGCAACACAAGAACCACAGAAATCTGAAATTTTTTCCTGTTGGAGACTGGTTTTGTTTCATTTAGACTGTCAGTAGAAGTGTAACAGTAAGAACTTTTTCCTAATTAATTACTTCCAGGGCTAGTTTTTTTAAAATAATTGCTGGAATCGAATTCAAACTTGTATTGACATTTTTTGTCAAGATTACAATGAGATTATCTTTCTGACATGAAACAGAAGCAGGACTTGGGTCCCTGCTCTTGCTATTTGAGTTGCTTTCTGGCATCAGTCATTTAGAGTAGTCGTGCTTTGAGTTTTCTGGTGGGTAGCATGATAATTGAGTAGTCTAACTAGAACCTTTGCTATTAACTTCAGGATTCAAGCCTAGAGGAAGTTGTACAGATATTAGAGGCCTCAGAAAGATCTAGAGACTGAGCTTGTCTTAAAATTACTGCACGATCTAAGAATGCCTTACTGTGATTGCTCCCTTCCCACAGAGCCTTTAAGTCCTCTCCTGACAGTGTCCTGAAGAACATGACATGTCTCCTGACATGGCCTTGAAGAATACTATCACAGTGATTCCTAATGTTTTAATGCTGGCTGAAGTGAGATATCCTAGAAACTGAAAATGTAAAGTCGATTTTACTCATCCAGCAAGTCCACTGACTTTACTGTAAATATGGCAAACAAGATTATGACTAAGGAATTCAATGAATAAGGTGCATTCTTCCAAAGAGTAGTTGAAGGAAATTAAGTACATACTTTTGTAACTCCAAAACTACAAACAACTTGATGAAAGAATTTGTGCAGGAAATTAGATGTTCCATACTAAGAATTTGTAACATCAGATTAAGTGTGGCAATACATGGTCAGACAATCCTAGTTCAGCTGTCTAATTATGTGGGCAAATGAACCTATCCAGTTAACAGAGAGACAGATCTTTCAGAGGCTATTTAAACCAGAAATCTTATGTTTTTGAATCTTTCTCAGATGGAGTCTGCTCTCCATTGCCTGTAGTGGGAAATTAGGGCTGCTAGATGGCCAAATGCCTAAAACTAAATGAAGTAAATATCCTGAAGAGAAGAAATAACCTGGAAACTTTAACTCTGAGGGATTCATTTCAAAAGAATACATTACTGTTTAATGTATTATGATGATTTGTTCAGTGTATGATGATAGATGGAAAATTGAAATTACAGAATGTGCTTACAAAAGGCTGATTGACACAGACAAAGCTAGTATCAGCACTTGGTAGGATAAGAGACCATTGAGGAATTGTGAGGTTCCAAAATATTTTGAATTCAGTATAACACTCAATAAAGTACTCTGTGACAACTTAGGCACTAGCCTTGTAAGAAATTCAGCAAACACAGGCCCAAAGCTGATCCTTTAGGAACTCAGTAACCACCATCCCTTTAGATTATTTCTCGATCTGTCTTCCTTTAGCAAGTTATTTTCCCAGTTTATAACTTCAATAGTCTGTTGAGTGTAACATCAGAAATCTGGCAGAATATTCCTTAGGTTTCTAATTCAGTTTTATACAGACTGTATCCCATCACTGACAGCCATGTAAATCAGATGTAACTCTAATTAAATCAGAAATCCAACAATGGCTTAAAACATGTGTGAGAGGAGTATCAAATCCTCTCTCCCCCCCTCCCAAGTGTTAGCTAAATAAGCTTTCAGGCTTTTGAAATAAATTCAAAGTTCAGATGTTGTGTCTTGACAGTGCCAAAATCCTATAGAACACATCTGCCCTTCATTGTGCCTGTTCAGCATTCATCTGAAGGCAGAATTTAGTTTCTATACTGAACTGGGACAAACCTATAACACTTATTAGTATGTTTGGGCACTGGAAATACATAATGAAACTGTCAACATAATCTAAATAATGAGATAGATAATTTATCTGCTGTAACACTGAATTAAGAGTGTTCTCCCCAGCGCTCTGAATAATTCTCTGCTTTATATACTTGTCTAAATGCTGACCACATGTTGGGCAATGTGTTTGTAGCATTTGCCCCAGTGTTTGATTTTTGAACTGGCATGCATTCACCACTCCAAGTAAGTAAAATAATCCAGGGGAAAAGCACAAAATGCCCATTAAAGAAAACAATTTCAATAACAAGCTGAGCCCCTCAGGGACTGAGCTATTATAAAAAGCAATCAGAAACTTGGAGGGTGGGATTTTGTGCTTTTATTTGTATTTAAGACATCCACAAGCCGAAGACACAAAGCCAAAAATGGAGCATTTGGTTAAAAACCTGAAGAAAGAGAATTAATTTCTTTGTGAAATTAACAACTACTGTAGATTAGAAAATGAGCTCTTACCAAAACTGCCAACTATAGAAAAATATTACTTTGTTCCAGAAATCTCTCTGGGATGACATTCTTACATATATTAATTTATGTTAAGTTATATGATGTTCCACTAATGAATGGAAGAAAAATGGTTAGATGGCAATGAGAGAGTAAGCCAGACAGGAATCTTTCATTATTGAGAGCTATGCATGAAAGGCTGGTCAGCATTTCCATTAAAGCTTGCTATTTTCAGTGATCTATGCTGGGATGTAAACAACTTCTCCAAGTGATTATTTAGTGTTTCAGTGTGAGCACCCAGTCTGATTTTACTTATGACTGAAAGAATTGTAATGTGAAAAAGAGAAGAAATAGTTAAACTTAGCTGAGTTTGTGTTATTTGGTTGCATACTATTGCAAGATTTGAATTCTTTACTGAAATGCAAAAGAACCTGGAACGTCTAAACAGGAGCGATGAACTTGTAGATTAATAACATTAAAGTAAATTTTTCTGGCAGTGACTGTGGCACTGTGAGTTGTTTGGGACAGGCCAGTTGACCTTCCTGTGTTTCAGTTTCTAATTTTTAATTGTTGTGTTGAGGTATAATGATGTGCTATATTTTCTTTTTCCTTTTCCTTTCAATTTCCCCTTCCACTTCCACTTCCTCTTCCTGTTTTCCTTCCCCTTTTTTTCCAGCTTCCCAATTAAAAAGTCTTGATATCCACCAGCAATGATCAGAAGGCCTGCTTTCCATCTGTCTTCAATACACTGCTTTTGTAGTCTCTTGAATGATGAATATGTCCAGTTGCTGGGCTACTTTTTCCTTTGGTAAAAATGTTATTTTAAAATCAGATCCCATCCTTCAATTCTGCTATAAGTTCTGCTTCTTTCAGATATATAAGACCTGTATGTCTTGCTGTTGAATGATGTTGCAATGCACTTGGATTAGTCTTGTAAAGGAATCTTCATTCCAACCATTCTTTTTGAAGTGTCTTTACAGAGCCTAGTCTTCCAGTCATAAAAAATATAAAATAGTATCTTACTAACCATATTTTGGTAAGTTCATTAGTTTATTGTGCTGAAGCAATCCTAAACTCATGAAAGTAATTAGGAAGACTGGTTCATGTACTTGATCAAGTCTGACAACTTAACTATCTGATATTAGGCTCTTGGGGTAAGATTTCTACTGAATAACATGAAAATTATCTAGGAGCTGTTCAGAGCATAAATGTAACTAGGATACTTTTAACTTCCTGCCTGCAGGAGTGTTTCATCCAGCTGATTGTAGGGACAGTTTAGGTAGAATAATGTGTAGTATAAGTGCTTGAAAATAACTTCTGCAAATATCTCTGTAATTTCTTTTTCTAGAAAGAGACAAATCTGTGTACATTCTTTATGCTCTTGTTTAAAGAACGACTAACATATTCAATCCATTCTTTTCACTTCACAATGGGACATGGACACATAAATTAATCTTTTCTGTAAAGGAATGCATTTTTTTCTATGTATATTGACGTATCATTAAGAAAAACTATCTATACAATACTCTGTTCAAATTGTCAATGAATCAATGAATGAAATATCTCCTGCTGTCTCTGTTTTTTACCTGTTGACCTTATCCTCCTATTCATTTTGTCTGGTGGCTGCTGAAAGGTCAGAAGAAATGGTAAGATGATGAGTTGTCTGGGGTATTTGGTCTTTTTTCATCTGTCACATCCCATCTCCTTTTCACTGAAGTTTGTATTTTTCATTATAATTTTTTCTTAGTAATGCAAACACATGTGGAAAGTGGAATGGGGAAGACTGGAGGTAGGATGTGTACAAATTCATTAGTCAAGTAGCTACCTCAAAAGAGATCGTAAAGGGAAAGAGGTGCTCTTCTCCCAGAAAATGGTCTGTTATTTTTTCTATTAGTGCAAGCATCTGACTTAACATAAACTTAGTTTAGTATATGCAGAAGTAAAATTTGGGAATATGATTTCCCAGCTTAATTTCTCCCTGATGTGGCACATGATTGTGCAAAAGTAAAGGATCTTCCAGTCACCAAAATCCTCAACCATTTGAAATGTATTTTAAACTTAAAGTAATTTTTTGAACTCTGTCCACCATCCTGACCCACCCCTTTTGATGTTCATAGGTAGTATGTGATATCCTCTATCTCTTACATACATCTGCTAGGCCCTCAACAGAGAAAATAAAAATATCTACAGTTATTATTACATGGTATATATTGATATATGCTTTTACTTCACTCTCCTGGATCAATGAACATAGAAAACTCTACTAAAGCTACACTGCAGGAAAGTTCCCCAATGCATAAAAATACCAGGCAATTCTTAGCTAATTCTTCATCTCCTTTCTAAAAGTGAAGTATTCTGTATAATATGTAAACTGAACAAATCAGTTGTCTATTATCTAACGGCTCATTTGCCAATGATACAAATGTACATCTTAATTTCCTGTATAGTTGTCTCAGCCCATTACTGTAGATAATGACTGCAAAGAACAGAAAAGCACTTGGCAAATCAAGATTAGTTTGTCTGAACTATTTGCAGTTTTCTGTATAGGGATCAGTTGTTCCATGCCATTTTCTTCCCTAATGTTAGTGCTAAGACAAACTGTATTTCTTCACTGTAAAGACAAACCATATTTTTTCACTTTATAATTAATAGCACCAACTTTGACTCTTTCAACCGATTATTAAGTATTTTTATGAAGTGATGATTTCTCTGCTTTTCTTCATTATTTTTCATTCTTTGACAAATAGCACTTATGACAAATAGGACCTGGGGATTTTCACAAATTTGTATGAAATTACCCTCTGTTACTAATTTGGTCTTTTTGAATGCTCGTCTGAAAAAGTAATGTGATTTTAATTAATTTACTGAATTACCTGATATTTATAAACAGGAACTGTGTTAGAAGCAATCATTAGGATATTTGGCCTCTCACACATAATAGTAAAATAGTAGTCTTGCACAAAATGTAGTGAGATTAACAGATAAAGAAAATTTCACAGTTGTGTATTGTTTTACCATCCTTGTACTTCCACAGAAAAAACAGTATCCGTTTATCTACAGATAGTGTCTTCAGGTTTAAAATATATAGGTTTGTTTTTCTTTTTCTGTGATTGAAATAAATTATGTAGATTGGATTCATTAATCTTTTCCTCATTTTGTCAGACTGTTGAGATGACACTTTCATCCTAGAATCATGGTATCATCAGGGTTGGAAGGGACCTTGATCATCCAGTCCAACCATTCACCCAGCACTGCCACAGTAATCCCTAAACCACTAAAGCCAGACTACCCAGTGCCAGATCCAGACACCTTATTGAGCCTTCTGCAGTTGTGCTCAGCCCACTGATCAAGTCTTTCCAGGTCTCTCTGTAGATTCTTCCTCCCCTCAAATAAACCAACACTCCCACCCACCTTGGTGTCATCTGGGAATTTACTGACAGTGCACCAAATCCCCACATCCAGATCATCAATGAAGATGTCATACTGGCCCCAAAACCAGCCCTGGGGAGCACCTCTAGTGACCTGACACCAGCTGCATTTGTCTCCATTAACAACAACTCTCTGGGCCTGGCCAGCCAGCCAGGTTTTTACCCACTGAGGAGTACACCTATCCAAAACACAAGGGGAGAGTTGTTCTAGGAGGATGCTGTGAAAGATGCTGTCAAACACTTTACTGAAGTCTAGAGAGACCACATCCATTTACTGAAATGGGTCAGCCTGTCACAGAAGGAGATCTGACTGGTCAAGCAGGACCTGCTTTTCACTTTGGCTGGACTTGATGCCCTGGTTGTTCTGCATGTGCTGTGTAGTGGCATTCAGGATGATCTTTTCCATAATCTTGCCTGGAATCATGGTAAGGCCTGGATCATCATCCCTGGATCATCCTTCCAAACATTCTTGTAGATTGATGTTACGTTTGCCAAGTTCCAGGCATCTGGAATTTCTCCAGTTAACCAAGACTGCTGGTAGATATTAGGGAGTGGTTTGGCAAGTTCTTTCTCCAGTCTCCTCATAACTCTGGGGTGGATCCCATCAGGGCCCATAGTGAATGTCTTATTGGCAAGTCAGGTCATGAACCACCTCTTCCTGGACTGTGGGGGCTTCACTCACCTCCCTATCACCAACTTCCATCTTAGGGAGCTGGGTATCCTGAGGCAACCTCTTGAAGACTGAGGCAAAGAAAGTATAAAGTACCTCTGCTTTTCCCTCATGTCCTACCTGCATTCAACAAATGGTGAAAGCACTCCTTGACTCTCCTTTTACTGGTAGTGTACTTATGGAAAATACAGTTTTAACTGTAGTGGCCAAATCAAATTCTAATTGGGCTTTGGCTGTGCTAATCTTCTCCCTATATGATCTCACTACATCTTTATAGTCCTCTCAATTTACCTCACTCTCTTTCCAGTGATAATAATTTCTCTTTTTCCCCTAAGATCCAGCCTATGTTCTCTGTTTAACCAGGCTGGTCTTTTTCCCTGATGACTTGTCTGCTGTAGAGATGCATGCAGCTGTCTGTTCTGTGGAGTAGATCGAGTATATCCATATGAATATTCGCTACCCTATATAAGGCTGAAGATATTTTAGCTCTTCTCTAATCCTTTTGCTCCTAGTGTGAGTTCTGATAGTGGTAAAATATGTTATGTTCCAGACAAGCTATTCGAGGTGAATACCTTCTTCCTTTTTCCTGTGGGCATTACAACAGAATCCCTGTTTACCATGTTAACCCATAAAAGTTAAAAGAAGTACTACTAGTTCTCAAAGCAACAAGGAAATATTCTACCCTTTCAGTTAGATTATTAAATGGCATAGCAATTAGACACATATCATAGAATCATAGAATCAATCATAGAATCATTAAATGGTTCCGTTTGGAAAAGACCTTTAAAATCATCCAGTTCCAAACGCCTTGCAGTAAGCAGAGACATCTTCAACTGGATTAGGTTGCTCAGAGCCCTGGCCAGCCTTACCTTGAATGGTTCCAGGGATGAGGCATCTACCACCTCTCTGGGAAGCCTGTGACAGTGTTTCAGCTCCCTCATTGAAAAAAACTTCTTCCCTATATTTAATGTCAGTCTACCCTGTGTTAGTTTAAAACATTACTATTAGTTAAAAAAATTAGTTAGTTTTTATAGTTAGTTTAATTAGTTTAAAAAATTACTATTTGTTCTATCATTACAGGTCCCTCTAAAATGTTCTTTTCCCTCTTTCTCATAAGCTGCTTTTAAGTATTGAAAGATTGCCTAGAGCCAGCCTTCTCTTCTCTTGGATATCTATTCCTGAACAGTCTTGCTGTTAAAACCTCACAGGGTCAAAAGCTTCATTTCACAGTTTCAATAGTCTCAGGTATTGTGATTCCTTTGTTGAATGCAAAAATAGAAAAGGCAGATAGGTTCATCATGCTTTAACTTATTAATAATTAGCTAAACTGCTACGAAAGTCTGTTCAGGAAATCTCTGTGTGCTGAAAGGAGCTTTTCTCCTAAAACCTGTAGAATATGAATTACCTGTGTGTAACATTACTTGTGTTTGCTTAAAAAAATTCTTGAGGATGAAGCTAACAACAGACATGTTGTACAAATATTCTGGGAGACAAATTCCTTGCTAAAAGAGCCAAAAAAGAATGTTTAAAATATTTAAGTTAAATTGATGTGGTAACTATCACACAAAGTGAACAATGTATGGACCTGCACTAGACAGAGGAACAGACTTGGATCAAACACCCATTGATGTATTTTCCAGATTGGTCAACTTTGCCATAGGTTATCTTGCTCATATGTAATATAATAAAACAAATATATTAAACTAAGAAAGAAAGCAAACAAAAAAAAACAAACAAAAAAAAACAAAACAAAAAACAAAACAAAACAAAAAAACCCCAAAAAAACAGCCCGGGATGAGGTTTGGGGGCGTCATGGCGACGCTCGCNAAAACCAAAAAAAACCAAAACCAAAAAAAAAAAAAAAAAAAAAAAAAAAAAAAAAAAAAAACAACAAAAAAACCCCACCACTTTTAGGCCAATTGATAACAGCATGTGATTGGATACAATCATGGAACTTACTACATTAGAAATTCTTGGCTGCTGTTCTTTAAATATACATGGATAAATTTGATTATTTTAGTTTCCCTGGATTATAAATAATCTCAAAATGATTTAAACATATTTTCTGCTTTTTGTCTGGAATGGCTTGAGTAAAACATGTATCTGCTCTTCTTCAGACAGAAGAAATGGAATTGGCTAACAATATAAGCCAGTTTCTCATTTTGTTTGTGTTTAAGAATCTTTGTATTTCATCACAGGAGTCTTTGGTATTCTAGTATGGTCTATAGAATTTGTTAACTCACTTCATAGCTTCATCTCTTCCCTGAGATATAACACTTAATAGATATTGACATTTCTTAGGACTGAAGTACCTGGTTAATAAAGTTAATTTTCACTTATTTTGAGTCAGCGCCTGTCATTTTTAGACAACTAGAAGTAGAAATTGCAGATTCAGGCCTTTGTTGGCCTGATTTTGCATCATTCTGGCTTAATACCAATTTACCTGTGTGAGGCATGTGATGAGTCTGTGAATAATCCTGACACGTTTTTAATTCTGCCTTGAGGTGCCACTCTAGGTGTAGTCAAAGTGGGGATGGTAGCTTCATGCTGAGCAGTAGAAGGAAAAGCAGCATTTGGGATTGTGTGCCATTTCCCTCTTTATTCTTAAAATTATTCTGGAAGAGACATCAAAATGCTTCTTGTTCACTACATGGTTATGTTCTCTGAGAAATTAGCAGGGATTGACACAGCATGTAAATTATAGATAATGAAGTACATATGCATAGACACTATTTGAAGTGCCCAAGGTTAATTTCTGTGTAAAATAATGATATGTTCCCTTGAAAATGGATCTGTTGTATGGAAATTAAGGGAGAAAATTAATTATGACATCTTTATAAATTAATAAATGTACCTATTCAGTAGTTATGTATAATAGATGCACGATTTGAAGTATCCTCAGAATACATATAAGTAATGAAAATAGCATCAAAATGTAAAGTTATTTGCAATAATCATGTGAACCATTTTGTTTTGTAGTCAACCAGATGTTCAGAATAAAAAAAGATAAATCAATAAATTAAATCAGTAAGAGAGGAAAGATCCTCTTATGGCTGAGGCAATGGATTGAAAGTCAGGAAATTTGATTTCAATTTTCAACTCTGTCACAGGCTTCCTGTGCGACCTTAGGTAAGTTATGTTTTCTCTCCAGACCTTGGTTTTTCATCAATTTAGAGGAAAGAGCAATATTCTTTCTTCTGAACTGTTCTTGGGCATTTTCTTGTAAGCTACAGTATATGCAACGTTACCCTGAAGACTGCATTCAACACTTCATACCTGAATTTGTAAGGTCTCAGCTTACAGTACCTGGGGCTGCAGGTTGAAAGGCTGAGTTTGCCTTTTGCACAAGCCCCAGGGCAGCCTCCACTTTCAAAGCCAGCGTTTTGTTGCTGTGAGCCTGTGGTGCTGGTCTTGGATGGATTTGGAGGCAGGCTGGTGGACAGGCAGAACTGGCCCCGCCTCCTGTGCATGTGCAAGCAGAGGGCTCTGGTAGCCTTGGAGCTGTGGATGCACAGGGATCCAGCCAAGCCCTTCCCCACGCACACTGCAGGGCCTTGCAGGTGTTCCACGTGTGCTCCTCCATCAGCTGTGTATTCATATGCCACCTAAATATTGTTGTTTTGTTTTCTTCAGCAACCCCTAGACACTGAACTAATACAAAGAATACTCGGTGAAATTATGAAAGTTCTGAAGAAAAAAATAGTCGTTAACAGATAGCAATTTCTTCTTGTCTTATTCACTCACTTCTATTTTGACACACATCCTAAGCTGGCCACTGTCAAATATTTCCCTACAAGGATTAGACAAAAATGTTTGAATGCAAACGGTTTCTCTTTTTAATAAATTTTTGTGACTGTGCTAATGTTTTATTATAAGTAATTATTGTAATGTGGGAATGTATCAGGAAATAATTTTTATCTTTTGGTTTTGCTTGCACTGGAAATAATAAGCAATATTTCTGAGAACACAATCAGAACATCATATTTTAATTCTGTTTCTGGTTTTGCTTTAGATTTTCTATTTTAAGACATTTTATTTTATATATATGGTTTTCTTTAAAAACATGACTAAAGCCTTAGTTCTAAAACAGTAAAGTGCATTTGAATTTTCTTTGAACTAAGAATATTTGTAGCAATGTGCACAACATTTCAGGGTGTGTTACTGTGTGTTTTTTAACACAAAGACACATACATGCATCAACAGTTTCAGTGAATGTAGGCCTTTATTTCTCTCTTTCACTGCAAACTCTCTTCTTTATAAATCTGACACTTGTCAGATTACATATGAATATCGCCAAAGAGATGAATTTAAACTGAAAACAAAACCACTGGTATAGCATAACTATCATAAATCAAGATTATTTTGTATTTTGAAAACATAGAAACATCCATTCCTCACAGTGGAAGATGTTTTAAAATAAACAGAAAATGATATTTTAAAAATTGATTCTATTCATTGACTCTCCAAACAAATTGTGTTTTATCTTTGTAGGATTTAGACATATATCTGTTCTTAGGGTTGTTATCTAGCCTCCTTGTTTGGACAAACATCCCACTCTGAAGGTGTGATTTATCTCATCTAAAATCAACAAGTATTAACTATCTACATTTCTCTCCATAATGAAGAATTTGTTCTTGTAATGTAGGATATTACCAAGTGTAGATAAGCTGTAACTTGGTACTTGCAGTGAACCCAGATACTTGCAGTTTTTACAGATTACTACCTATAATAAACATTTTGAACCATTTAAGCAAGACATCAGCTGTGACAGTTGTAACTTGTGTCTTGCTGAAATGTGGCTGCTCCTGAAATGGTGATCAGCCTCAATGTGCAGCAAGTCCATGGCGATGTCCAGAGTAAAGAAATACATCCTCAGCTCTGTCAAACAGCAAGGGCCTTACATTTCCTTCATGGCTCAGAAACTGCACTGTAAGGCAGCTGGTGTCTCAGCCATGGAGTGTCACAAGAAGTAAAAGGTCTCTCTTAAGGAGTCAAGGATCATCACATACTGTAAAATGTAGTAAAGGTAGAGAAAATTTACTTGCAGTCCAGATCTAACGTATGGATCTGCTATTTAAATGTTCTTGATTTATAGTAGAAACATTCTTGACACTGTTGTATAATAATTTTTTCTCTTTTATTTTTTTTTACCTTCAGCCTTCAAGTAAATGTATTGTTAAGAGCTCATTAAAATTGTAATTTTTCTTAAACAGCTTTATTATGTTCAAGTAGAATTTTTCATAGATACATAGAGTCCCTTAAGATCAGAAGGGACCATTACATCAACTGGATTGACCTGAATAGTGCAAGCTGTTGAACCACATCAGTTTCACTTACAGTGAGCTCTTTAAACTTTTTATGACCACTGCTAGTTCCATGCAGATATATTTTGTATTTTGGCACATCTTGATTTGATAAAACAGAAATGGACAATCTGCAACTTCTCTTGGAAGTAGTGTATTCACACGATGAATTTTCCTTGCAGTCAAAAATGCATGCCATTCTTGCTATAGCCAAGCTGTTAAAGTTAATTTCAACTTCCCTAATTTTTTTTTTTTTTTTTTTTTTTTTTTTTTTTTTTAAGGATAATCAGATCTTTGTTAAACAAAATTCCTGTGGGGCTGCAATTTCCATGATCGTTTGCAGCCTAATGTTTAGTGTGCTCATTGGAGAAAGTCACAAACAAAATTGGGTATCTGGGGTCTGACTTATGGCCCTGAAAAAGGAAAAAAAAAAGAGTTTTTTTTCTAATTTTTTAATAGTATCAATGGCTGAAAACTGCAGTCTAAAGATGTGGAATTTTATGTGGTTGCTTGAGATCAAAGTAGGAAGATGTGTTTAGAGAAAGGCATTTTCAGAGCTCTAAAGTAAAATATTTACAATCAGAATTTTTTTTTAATTAAGTGAAAGTTAGCAACATAAACTGGACCCCCTTCGGTCAGGATTCACCTCTCACACCTCTTAGGACTTTACTGTCACCATGATGGATCATTTGGTGGATCAGAAAAATGTAGTGTTATGCTTTTGTCTTTCTTACTCCTGAGAAATATAACATGAAAGCTGGTAGAAAACTTGGTACTTTTCCATTCCATTAGCTGAATTCTCAGTGAATATTTCCTTTCATAATGAAGCTTTTTACCCTAATGAAGTGCTAGTCACTGGAAAAGGGTATAAGCTGAGATGAATTAGTAACTTTACCAAATCAGCACTGCAGTGACCACAGTGCTGTAGGTAGTATGGGACAGAGAAAGGCTTTGAGAGAACTCCAGTTCTGTTGGAATTTATCATTCCCATGAGCTTCAGAACCAGTCAGCTCTGGAAAAAATATGGTTCTTGTTTCACCAGCCCCTACAGCTAGTTATTATTCAGATGAATACAAAAAATGTGGCAAGTTTATTAGCACTCTAAAGCCTGTAAAAGAATGATTTAAGACAACTCTTTCAGATGAAAGAAGTCTGTGCATCCTATTCCCCAAAGCCAGGTAAGGTAAGCACAGAACATTAAAAAGAAAAAAAAAAAAAAGTAAAAGCACAATTTCTGTTCTCAAAATGGTGCAACAGCTTTACATTTATGGTTCATTTTGGCATATATTTCATAGAGATGAAGGACTTGTTCACTTTCTTGATCTCACTTTCCCCTCTGCATTTACTTTCTAGAAGATAATCTAGTGTTGACTTTTGTTGAATAAAAGTAAAATTTCAGATTTTTATTACAAAGGTGTGAGGAACTTTGGGTCATAATGGAAGAGAGGTTAGAGAAGCTTTTGTGAAGGATTGGTAAATCACAGGAAAAAATGTCTTGAATATTTAGTAAATCTGAAAGGGGAGAATAGACTGAAATCAGGAAGTTCTCATCTTGTCTCTAATGCTGACTTCAACACTCAAAAAATCAGCAAAACCTTAGGAGGTGACTTCTGAAATTGTGTCTTGCCTTGCTATGACAGTGAACTGCTTATCACTATGGCTGATTTTTTCTGGAAAAGGCAATAGAGCAGTATGTAAGACTGCCAAAATCAACATCAGTGTGAAATTTTCCATAGACAATAAGAGAGAGTTAGTAGAAAGCCTATAGGGTATTTATACCTTTCCTGAGCTTTAATTTTGCTTGGATTCTGAGAAGCTGCATTGCATTTTTATTCCTCTGTCACGAGGTTAATGTGAAGATTAATTATTGAATGTTTCTTAATGGTTTGGCAATCAATGATAACTATCACTGTAATTTATGATAATTGAACACCAAAATTCTTTTTTTAGTAGCAGAAAATTTGAAAGGTCATTATCAGTCTAGACTTGGCATAGAATTCAAACCTTCTGTAAAAAACACAACAAATCCACAACCCAAAACAAGCAAAATTTAATCAAATAAAGGGAATAGTAATCAGAAACTTTGAATAGAAATGTTTTCTTTCTTTAGGGAAAAACTGAGTTCATTCATTTTGCATTTTAAACATTCCCTTGCAGTGATATGAATTCAGAGCAACACCATTGTTCTTGCATGCCGTCTAAGAAATTAAATGGGCTGGAAGAGAAATACAAAACTACATTATTTTGTGTTCTGTGGGAAATACAAAAGGACATGTGATTAAATGGGCTTCAACAATTTGACTGTGGATACTGAACTAGGACCTGGAAAACAGATGTGGTTGGAAAAATTATTACAGTTTTACTAACATAAATGTTTGTGGGTTTTTGTTTGGTGGTTTGGGGTTTTTTTTGGTGATTTTTTTTTTTTAATTTGCTGTTTCTTTTCTTTTTTTTTCTCTTCATTGCTTAGAAATCTGAAAAAAATTGTATGGGTACACTCATATACTCTAAATACCTTCATCTGCATGCCAGCTACACCTTTTTGGTTGGTCCTTCATGATTCACAGACCACTGATGCAGTGCCCATTGCAGATGGGCAGTTTTGCAGTTTTATTACCATAAGAGAATTAATGTCCAATATCTGTCTGCTCTGCTCTCTGAGAAGTATGTCTAAATTGGTAACATTTAGAAAATGAAAATATCACATCTGCAGAGTTCTTTTCTGCTTGAGTCAAAATTATTTGTCATACTTCCCTCTGTGAGTTTGTATGCCTTTACATACAAATGTGAATAGACAAGGAGTTGAGTACAGAATTCCTTGTAAAAACAGACTCTAGGCTTGAGAAAAAATCTGTTGAAAATTTCTTATAACCAGAGTGTGAAGAGTTTGTGGAATGCTGAATATTTGTAAAGCTTCTACTAGACATATGTTTATTTTTTTATGTTAGAAGGTTAATCACACCTGCCTGACTCCCAGCTTTCTGCCTGCCTATGTAAGCTTTCAGAGATTCGCTTGGGCTTGCCAGCAGAAACTCACTACCTCAGTACCTATGAGGACAATTTCACTGCTTGATTTTGATGATGTTATCTTCAGACAGAGGAACCATGAAATTATGGTGTCAATTTGAGCAGAGGAGGAAGTCCAAACTGGTCATGAGGAAAGCAGTTAGAGAATTCTGGCTCTGTAGCACCTTCCAGTTTGTTTGGATTACACTTTGGACAGGAAAT
>VZTT01002135.1:2117-18760 GCA_013400855.1 Buphagus erythrorhynchus
GCACGGCCGGGCCGGGCGCCGGGACAGCCCGGCGGGGCTGGGGCGGGCGCGGGGCCCGGGGCAGCAGCGGCCTGCGGAGCCCCAGGCTGGTGTCTGCGGTGTAGCCGGGCAGTGCTGCGTTTCACACCCTGGCACGCTAGCTGCGTGCTCTGCGGCAGTGAAATCTGCTGTTTACCCCCAGCCTCCATCCAGCTCGCTGGGATTGTGCCTCTTCACCTGGGGAGCACACAGGTTATCCTGGTGACTCGGGGGTCCAATTGTTTTAGCCATCGTATGGAGCTTGGAGGACTGGGACTGTATGTAACCAAATGTCGCACTCTAGTATAAAATGATTTTTAATACTTTGCTCACTGCAGTTTTGCTACGTTTTCCTCTTCTTTTTTAAAAAATATTTCAAGTAAAAATTCTTTACTCAAGTCTACAATTCCCTGACAGGTGGGTGTAGCCAGGTGTCTGGCAGTCTCCTCCCAATCACCAAGCGACAAGATAGGAGCTAACGGCCTCCTGTTGCACCAGGAGAAGTTTAGGTTGGATATTGTTCATTGAAAGGGTTGCCCAGGCCTGGAGCATGCTGCCCAAGGCAGTGGTGGGTCGCCATCCCTGGAAATGTTAAAAAAATGTGTGAATGTGGCATTCCAGGACATAGTTTAGTGCTGAACATGGTGATGGATTGAACACGGATTGATGGTTGGACTCAATAGTCTTAAGGTTCTTTTCCATCTTAAGCAGTTCTGTGATTCTCTTGACTTGCTGTCAGAGACCCCTGACTTCTGGTAGCTTACCAGTAGCACGTGGCAGTGGGTGAGAATAGCAGGGGAGGGCAGCATCTTGTTTTTTGGCTGTCATCCTTCCAGCCCAGAGCAGCAGACCAGTTGCTCTTTGCAGGTGCATTTGGTAACCAGTGCCATCTGATCATCTCAGACCATTTCTCTGCTGCCAGTCTCCTTCTTAAATCCTTGGCACCCCTTTCTTGGGCTCTTGAAAGGGAAAAGCCAAAACTAAATTAGGGTTAAGCTAACATTTTGTTGAGAGAGACTTTTTCCTCTCTTTCCTTAGATGCTTCTGAAAAGAGTTGTCATGGACACGTACAAATGGTTTGATCATCAGATCCAAACTTTCCAGGTTTGGGTTGCCAGCTTTCCTGTATAATGTTTTTGAAAATCATCCAGGAGTTTTACACGAAGTAGCAGCTCGTGTTTGCACTGCACAGCAGACACCAGTAAGGTTTCTGGAATGGATGTTTGCCAGTTCTGTGTTTTACAGAGAATGTCAGAGAGCTGCATTGGGTTTTGTGTCTGTTGTGTTTAAATTTATCTCCTTAATGATCCTGTTTGTTTTTTTTAAGGGGAAAACAAACCAAAGATGAAGCCGTAATAAAGATACAGTAGTGGCAGAGACAGCGTCCAGAGTCCTTACGTAAATATTAGTGGAATTATTGATTAGGAATGTGTACCTGCCTGACAAAAGGTGTTTGGCAGCATTTATGCTCCCAGGGCCCAGGTGTGGATGAGAGTGCTTGCACATTGCAGTTTGGCAAGGAAGGGCTGATCTCAGCCTACAAATCTGAAATGCAGCTGTATTTATTAATTTACTGTGAGAAATATGAAGTGGCAGTGCAGGTCCTAAGGGTCCTGTGGCTTTATCCAGAAGGGCAATGAAAGTATATAATGGAGAAATGTATCCGGGAGATTGTGTGACAAACAAAATCCTGTTTGATGTTTCTTGTATAGAAAGCAACATGAGTTTTTTTATGCTAAGAATAGTTAAGCAGGAACAAAATTACAAAGGGTTTTTGGCAACCAGTATAACCCGGAGGTTCTCTTTTGTGTTGTGCCAGTGGCTAGCGACAGCTTTCAGGGACCACACACCTCAGCACTTGCAGGAGTGCAAGGGTTTGTCCAACATCCTGGCTGGTGCCAGGGTCTGGCACGTCCTTGCCTAGGTTAGGAATTGTGTCTGACAAACTCCCTGTGAACACTCTGCTATTGAATCAGGAAGATTAAGAAAGGGTGTCCCTGATGTTTTTTCTGCAGGTGCTCTACCAGACAGTCTGGCACTTTATGGTCATGTATGATAAGTTTTTTTATGAGCCTTGTTATTTCCAAGAGCCGAATCAGAGCATCCCATTGGATGGGAGAAGCATCTTGCAAGTACCGTAAATGTCATAATGTGAGTTCATAAGTGATAGAGGATTTATCTTTAGTGATTTATTAACTTTAGGGCTATATTTGATTAAATATCCATCAGAGCTTGACTTCTAAATGATTTAGAGCCTTCTGCCTTTGGAAAGAGAGAGGCAGTTGGAGTGACTAGCCAGAAGTTCGGATTTGTGTAATTTCAAGTGGATGGGTCTTTGAAAGCACATGGCAGTGTTGCATTTCCCTAACAGACAGTTCAGCTTTCTAATATTAGGTGGTGGTGATAATTTTATTTTAGCTATTTAATCATTAGTAAGAAAATGGAATTTATGGAATTTAAAAATGGCTTATTAATTAACTGCTGTGGTTTGTTCTGTGTTTTATCTCTAGATCAGTCGTATTGTCATCGGCTGCAGCATGACATGTATTTCCTTACAAGCACTAGCCGACTGAATGAGCAAGTGGTTGATAAAATTGTTCTTCAGCTTAACAGAGTCTATCCCCAAATTCTTACCAATAAAGAAGCAGAAAAGGTAATTTGAGGAGTTTTGCTGTGTCTCTGACTGTTGTGTTGCTTTTGTGGGTCACTAGCCCAGCTGCCCTTTCCCCGACACAACTCTTGGAGCCCCATGCAGCCAGTCTGCCTCACCCCCCTGCTTGCTGACCAGTTGTATCTGGCATCTTCTGTAAGAGGAGCAGTCACAGGGCTGGCATGTTCCATGTGCCAAGTGGTCATGGGAGAGAACGCTCTCTACAGCAGCAGCTTAATGCCACGGCCCCTGCCATGATCAGGAGCACGCAATTGTGCAGCCAGTCCAGGGGCAGGGGGGCTCCCATCCTGTGACCACATGCCTGGCGTGCCTGTCTCCTCACGAGGTGGTGTGGCGTGGCACACCAGGTGATCTGTGCTGCATCCATCTCTGCCCACAAAATCATCTACATTAGCTCAATCAGTTTTGGTAAACAATTAATAATTCTAAGTATTGATAAGTGGAGGGGTGTTAGTCCCACTATTAAGTGTGGAGCTGTGGGAAGTGGATGGAGTTAATAATATCTTGCAGTGGTGCCACCACGTATGGAGGTGCCACCCTCCCTGACATGAAGCTTTTGAAAATGGGTAGCTCTTTTTAGGGAGAAAAAGCTTCTAGTCTTGTGTGGAGACAAAATTAAAGTCTGCTAAGAGCTTCCACAGTCCTACTTACAATAGTCTGTACTTGCCCTCTGCTGGCTTCATGTCTGCACAGGGCTTTGGTGTGTCAGTATTTTAACATCAGGAAAAATAGGTCCAATTCTGCCATAATGAAACGCAATGGGGACAATTAGTGCTTTGTGGTGTAGAGCAGAGCTAGATCATTTACTGAGCCAGTGTTGCCACTTCCCTCAAGAGCTTCAAAATAAATCCATAAAGAATGGATTTGTGAAACATGATTTGTGACTTCTGCACTTAGGCAGAAATGAACTGCTTTTTTATGGGCCCTAGCTAGTTTTTGTCAACTCTACTGAGTGTTTAGGAAGCTTATAATCTCAGCTGTATCTGGTACACCCTGTGGGAATTTTGTCAGAATAAGGAGTGTTGTGTAAGATCTGTGGCATTCCTGTCCCCCTCGAGTAGCAATTGTTCCTAACTCAGTATGCTCCAAAGGTTATGCACTGTGCTGCTATGAAATATGATGCTTTACTGAGAATGACTTCGGATTTTTTTTCCAAATAAACTGAAATAAGTTTGATGTGTAAGGCTAGGTATGCATTTTCCTTCTCTTTGTAAGGTCTCCTAATACTCATCAAGTTTAGCACTACAGAAAAAATATGTTTTCCTCTGCAGCTGTTTGCCAACCTGAGCAATGGGAATTTGTGCCTATTGAAGTGGATACACAGCAGTTAATTGTGCTGGAAACAAAAAACAATTAAATATGAAATCTTGGGATGATGAACACTCCAGTAATGGGACTAGGATAAGCAGTATAAAGTGCCTCTTTGGGGATCATTACTAGGCAGCTAAGAGCAAACTTGCAAGCATCAAACTTTATTTCAAATTATAAGATTTTCTGAAATATTCTATCTACAGCTGTCAGAATTAAACTGTAGAATAGCAAGTACCGTGTCAGCTTGGAAGCAGGGAAGACATCAAATGCAGAGTGTCTTTCACTTGATCAGGACAGAAAAAAGTAGGAGGAGAGGCAGAGGCAATATGCTCTCCATCAGACAGTGCTGACCACATGGAGCTCAGTGCTGTGCAGTGCATGTATGTCCTTTTTAGGTTGCCCTTTTTGGCCCATTCTTTTAGTAAATATCAAAGAAGCTTCATAACTTTGTTCCCTGGCATAGTGATATAAAATTGATCTTTTAGTCTCTCTTCTGTTTTAATCTCTTTTCTGATGAGTGCTTTTTCTCTTACAGTTCAGGAACCCAAAGGCTTCACTCCATACCAGACTCTCAGATCTGTTAAAACACCTCCAAAAGAAAGGAGACAGACACTGTCAGGAGTTTTACAGGGCTCTGCAGATCAATGCTGAACAGCTGTTCAATGACCTGCCAAGCAGGAAAATCTTGAGTAAGTTGACTTGTAAGTTGATTGAGTCGTGCAATTCCTCACCAGAGTATTACAAAACCTCATTTCAAATGCAGTGTAGGTCATTTAAACAACCTAAACAGGTTATAAATAATATAAATAAACAAATTACTTAAATAATTTTAGGGTATACCATAATTCCTTCTGACTTGAGTTTTCCAAAAGCTGTAAGGGGATTTTGTAATGTAAAATTGTAATTACCTTCATTTTGTCTTTCATTTTGAAAGAATGAATTTGTGTCTACCCAGCACAAACTGGTGGAAGACCATTTTCTTGCTGCAAAGGGAAGCTGCAGAGTTATCCCACATCCATACCTGAACACTTTTGAACTGGGGAAGTCTGGGCCCACTCTCCCTCAATCTCAGATGAGCCCCAATCCCATCTGACTGAGCCTCACAGCAGATTGAAGGCAGTGCTTTGTTCTGATGTTCACCTTGCAGAAGTTGTGCACTTTGGGGAAAAGGCTCTTCAATCAAATTGTCTTGGAGCTGTCATTTTTACTTGGGTAGAGCTCAAGAAACAGGTTTTTCTGCCAGGCTGACTAGCAGTTAGCAGACAGCCTTTATGAATTAAGAGCAGTTCGAGAAGTCTTGGAGTAGTCACTAAGAATAAAATTTCAAGACTGTTTTGATGTTTAAGAGTTGAAGCTTTTTTAATGTTCAATAGCACGTTCTGTAAGCCATTTTTGAAAATGTATCTTTACAAGAGACTTGGATAGGGTCTGTGGGATGTTTTCACTTTTAGCTATAGCAGAAACGTGCTCATCCTTGCACATGATTTATGTGGTGACTCCGAGCTTTCCTCAGGTAGCCATTAGTAGGCAGGGTTAGGGTTTCTCATGTTCATATTCTGCCTAGCAAATGCCTGTGCTAAAGTGCTTCACGTTAAACATACAGCTCCTTATGGCAACCAAAAACTGTTTTGCTGCTGCTGCAAACTGCTGACTTAATAACCATCAAAAGTCATTAAATTCTCTGTTATCTCGGTACACTTTTTTATGTTACCATCCTCAGAAGGATGAGGATAATTTAAAGAACTGAGTTAAAACGTTACTGTGTGCCGAGGTTCGGCAGTTTCTTTCTGTTGATCTAAGAAATAAATATTGAGATGATTGTCTTAATATGCTTGCTGCTTCTTAGAATTCTGTAATTAAAACAGATGTCTGCATTCTGGATTGAATAGTCAAGAAATGTCTGTGCAGTTTTTAAAACTAAAACCGCCAACACTTCTATGCTTCAGGAAAAGCTCCTTTATCAATATGAGGAGTAAATCCTCATTTAAGTGAGCTTGGACATTTTCAATATTAGAGGTATTATCCTTCAGACCTCCAACACGCATAGTTTGTTACTCGAATGTTACTCCTTGGAAGTGCTCAAGGAGTGTTCAAGGCCAAGATCTGTGGGGTCCTGAGCACCCTGGTCAGTGGAGGGTGTCCCTGCCCTTGGCAGACGGCTGGAACTGGATGGTGGTCTTCAGGGTCCCTTCCAAGTCAGATCATGCAATCATTCTATAATGCTCTTAGCAGTAGTTGCTAAATTTGGCACAAAGCATTTACAGAATTGCCACTGGAATTTGTAAATGTGAAGAAAGAGGGACATCCCGAACATGGGGATTTTATTCTAAATGCAGGCTTGGAGGGGTTAATAAGCATTATGAACAGGTGGAGAAATTACTGATGAGAACACGGGTGAACCATGGCCAGGACAGAGTTCTGTCATAGATTACATGCAGCTATACATAGGACAGATTTTTTCAACAGAGGCAATCATTTCAAATATTTCTTTTTCATTTTTAAGACAGCTTTAAAATTTATGTTAGGACAACATTTCTTTGCCTGAAGTGTAAATGGCCAGTGAAGTATCTGGTAATGTCTGAACACTCCCACTAGAGGGGGGTTAAGGCACACAGTGTGGACAGCCTCGGAGCTGTTGCAGTAAACGGGGTTCTCCAAGGGCCATTGAAAACATCAGAAAATGTTTTTATTTCTCTCCATGCTGACATAGACTTAAAAAGGATAAAGGCTTGTGGCAAAGATTTGTCTGTGCTCTCCTGTGCAGTGTGAGGGTTCCCTAGCTGGAACTCCTAGGGGGGACATCAGCCCCTCAAAGGGGCAGGCTGGGTGAGGCTGCTCAGGGCTCACAGAGGCTTTGCATCAATCCTTGCTGCTCCGGTGACTCTCAGGCTTCACAGCAAAGGGCTTCAGAGGCTTCTGTCCTGCTCCAGGGCCATGCTCTGTTTCCCCAGGGAGAGGTATATCCTTAGCAGGGGAGATGGATGTTCCCCTGTCGCTGCCTGGGTGGACAGGGCAGTTTTTGAGGCACCTCTCCTAGATCCTGGTGTCATGTAAAAGGAGAGCAGTTGAAATTCTTCCCTATTGACAGCCAGATTCAGAGCTCTTACTATTTTTCCTTTCCTTTTTTAATCCTCCTAACCATTTGAGAGTTGGACTTGGTGATCATAGGGTTGTTTTCCAATCTTTGTGATTCTGTGATTCTATGACTACAAAAAGGTTTGGCTAAAAGAGTGTTGCAGATTGGTGATGTATTATGGAAAGTCACTTGTCTGCCATGCCTGGTGACAGGCCCCTTTGGCAGATAGTGTGATCTCCACATCTGTGTGGCAAAGGCAGCTCTGAAAGGGTCTTCTGCCCAGACTGGAAACTACTGAACACCTTGTCCTAAGGCCAACCTCCTTTTCAGCTAGAATTTGCAGAAGGATAGAGGCCAAAATTACTTGTACCAAATGTTAGCATGTAGAACCTACAGAGTTTTAAAAAAGCTGGGCATGTCTTCAGCTGAGACCTGCATTTAGTAAATAATCTGCACCAAGAAGTTTTTTTTCTATGTGCTTTATCTGATAAATCTACCCAGAGATTGGCTCAAGAACAAAGAATGGTGATACATTAAATGATAGAGGTGTTTTCAGATTAGTGCATCTATTAACAAAGAGTTTGTATGTATTACAATGAAAATTGCTGGTATTGTGAAGGATTATCTCCTGCTTTCCTAACTTGGGAAACAAGTGTAATGTTATTTATGTGGTCAGTGCTTAAGCAGATCTCAGAGGTGAGGCTGCAGCTATTTGTAGTTGCATTCAGATGACTCTCTGCCTGTCTTTTGGTCAGTCCAGCTTTAACTCTAGCAATGGTTTACCATTGTGGAGGGGTTAATACTTTATGTCAATATTGGATATTTTTCTGAAATGTGTTGTTTTGTACCATTTTGCATGTGCTGATTATGTTTGTTTGTTTGCTTGAGCTGAGTACTAACTTCTCATGTGTTGCTTTTATTTCTAGAAACCTCAGATCCCACAGAGATAGACACTGACAAGGAGCAATATATGCTAAATGACAGGGGTAAATAAATCATACAGTGTCACCGGATGGAATGGCTTTGCAGATTATGATGCAATTTATTATATCATGTAATTTGCGCTTCATATAACAACTACTTTGGATTATGATGTCTTTACTGTCACAAGTTAAGTAGAATTAATGGAGGAAAATATACTGAGCTACTGTTGAGGAAACCAGTGCCAGGAAATTGAAGAGACTGTCAAGTTTAATCAATATTTACGATGGTATTACTTTACACTATTACAGCTAAACTCTTAATTTCTTTGATTTCTTTAATGCCCGAACAGTAAGGTCTATTCATTTTGCATAAGGCCATCAGTAACTTTTTGATCTTCCAATTTTTTTTCAAATTTTTAAACTCACAATTTAACTGCAAATCATTTGAAAGCAATGACAGAAAGGAAGGAAAAGCTTAAATATATTTTCCCTAGGAAAACATTTTAATTATTTTCACCTTCCTTTGTTCAATACCAGATTACAGAGACAAGTATTTTTTCATGGTAGGATATTTTGAAAAGGAAGATCTGAAATAAAGATGAAGAGTTCTCTCAATTTATAATGAACTATTTTATCATTCAAGTTCAGTATTTTATTTAGAGATTTAGATACAATAATGAGAGATTCAAAACACGTGCTATGAATTATGCCTTTTTTTGCAGTTTCCTGAGAGCAAACTGAAGTAAGTAGCAGAAACACTGTAACTCGATGTCTGTGGTAGTGGTGTTTCTCTGAATATTGAACCAAATTGCTGTTCAGACTTTTCACATTGCTGTTGCTGTCTGCAGCATAACAGTACAGGATGAACAGAGAAAGTGCTTGAAAATAAGAAAATGAAGTAATATTTTATTTTAATTTTACTTATTACTTGTTTTTTCCCTGAGCTAGCCTCAGACTAGAGATTGTTTGGCTACTAGCCACCCTCCTTGGGAGGTTACATGCCAAGGAGCAACCAAATCCTTGCTCCTTTGCTCTTTCTGCAGTGTCCTTGTCCACACAGTCAGTTCCAGGAATTTGTTGAGGCAGTACACTTGTCCTTAAATTGATAGGTGTAGCTTAATTATATCTACAAATAGAGGTGTAGTTTAATTGCATCTCTGTTTCTAGTGAGATAGTAATTACAAAAAAAGTATTAGGTAATAAAGAAGCAGATATAAATCTTTATGCTGTTTTGTCAGTGAATATGAATTAGAAAGGCTTTATTGATCATCAGTACTGACCATCACCATTAAACTGTGTGCAATTCCAGGCAGGCAGTTTCCAGGAGATTTGGTTTGGAAACTTTTCCTTAAATACCATAGGCTGTAGCTAGATGAGCAGAGTGGAACACGGAATGGTGGCAAAGCAACTGTAGTAAAAATTAATTGCAGTCTAGTAAATGTGCTTCACAGTACATTAGCTACAGAACATACAGAATTGTGAATATGTTAGCTTCATTTAAATATGCTTAATTATGCATATTGATAGCAATTGGTGATTTATGAACTGAGCTAAACTTCTGCTGCCCTGCTCTGTCTCAGTGTGTTTCTTTGCCATTTTCTGTAGGCCCAGTGTTTTTCCTGGCGTGTTTCAGCGTGGCTGCAGGACTGGCCCTGTTCTGGTACTGCTGTAACTCAGGTGAGCTGCTCAGGGGCTTCTCCTGGCTGCCTTCCCTCAGCAGGCATGGAATGAGCTGGGCTCTCATCTGACAGGGCTCCCTAACAGGGTGGGTCAAGGTGTCATCATTCATTAATGAGCTCCGGATACCAATTGCACAGCAGACATGCTGAGGTATAAATAATGGATATTTTGCCTACAGAGGATGCCACAAATAGGGGCTCTTTTTAAAGACAGTAGTCATGTGAGCTCCTGTTGCTATAGCAATGGGTCATGATTCCCAGCAGTCATGAGACAGACCCAAAACCTTCTGGGTTCCACACCCCTTGGGAACTGGTGGAAGCCTGGCCAGCGCCAGGGCTGGGGGACGCTGGCTGGATTTGCTGAGTCCCAACAGCTACTGCTGTCCCTGTGCTGCTGGCCCTCGGTGTTGGTTCTACCTGCCACCTGACAGTCACCTGCTCCACACCATCCCTGTGCTGCTGGCTCTGGGTGTTGGTTCTACCTGCCACCTGACAGTCACCTGCTCCACACCATCCAGTGCTGTGCTCGGGTGTGAAGTTGCCCTCTTCCCTAACTGACCAATCTCCTCTTCCTGTCTGAACTTGCAGCAAGGAATCTGAACAGTTTTGGCAGTTGATTTCTACAAATTGAAGAAAATGGGCTTTCCTCTAGAGTTATTTTCAGTTGGTTTTTATTTTTTGCAGATGCTGCTTCCTAGATAAAATGAAATTTAACTGTGTTCACTTTCTCTTTTTCCTCTCATCATTCTGTTGTAGAAACACAAGTCATAGGAAGAGCCAGGAGAATCTTGGGCTTTTCTCCTATTATCATAGGAAGACATGTTAGAAATATTTGTATGTTGTATTTGGAAGACGTGTCAAGAAATTAAGGAAAAGCTGTCTCTTCACTTGTCTGTACACCGGCCAAAGGAAGCCAATGGTGCATAAAAACGTCCCATACTCATACCAAAGATTTTATTAACTAGCTTCATCAATAATTGCCTTGCCTTCAGATGTATTCGGAATTTCAGCTAAAAATGTCCTTTTTTATGGGAACGGACCGTTTATTTTTGTAAATGCTTAAAGTATTTATCGTTTGTATAAAAGAATATTTTTGTTACAAGCTTTAAAATGATCTCTTAAGTGAGCATGAGTCTGAAGTCATGTTTGCATATGTGTTTTCTATACTGGAATGAAGGATCACAACTGTTTGAAGAACTCTGGCCTGTCTTTAGTGAGAACTAATTTAGGAAAAGAACTTAAACACATGCACTCAAAGCCTTACTAAGAAATGGATCTCTGTCTCAGAACTGTCTGTTTTGTCTAGATCCTTTATAATCACTGACTGAGCTCAGGTGGGCACTGGCATCTGTGAGAAGTTTATGGGGGCCAGTTCCCTTTATGTGTGCCTTGTATTCACTGTGTCTTCTGATTCCCTGTTGGTGCCTCATCCCAGCCTGCCTTGTTCCCAGTCACACTCAGCTGCTGGCCCTGGTTTGCATGCCCTGGAGCTGGTGTAGGCAGGCTCCCAGCCCATGGGGTGTTCCAGGGAGTGGAATATCTGACCTGAAGCACTTCAGACTACCAAGAAAATGTTCCAGATTAATTTAGTTTTCCCTTTCCCAGTGAAGTGAAGGGAGGCTCTGCAGAGAGACTTGGACGAATTGGATGGCCGGGCAGTCACCAACACAGTGAAGTTCAAGGGAAAGTGCCAGATTGTGCACCTGGGATGGGGCAACCCTGGATGTACAGGCAGGCTGGGGAATGAGATGCTGGAGAGCAGGACTGTGCAAAGGGACCTGGGAATCATGGTGGATGCAAAGTTGGATATAGTCAGCACTGCCCTGGCAGCCAGGGGGCACATCCCTGTCGTGAGGGGCACCAGGCCCAGCACTGCCAGTCAGGCCAGGGAGGGATTGTCACACTCTATTCTGCACTCGGGCAGCCTCACCTCAAGTGCTGGGGGCAGTTTGGGCACCACAATATAAGAAAGATATTAAACTACTAGAGAGCTTCCAAAGGACACTTCCAGGGATGGGGCAGCAACAGCTTCTCTGGGCAACCTGTGCCAGGGCTGGGGGAAGAAGATTCTTCCCTGTGAGAAGAAGGAATTCTTTCCCAGTATGGTACAGGAGAGTTTACTATGGCTAGGGCTGTATTTCCTCCCTTCCTTAGGTTGCTTGAGATGAGGATGTCTCTCAGGGAAAAAAACGATCCAGAATGAGCTATTCCAAGGGTTAAAGCTGGAAGGAGAAAGCAAAAGTGATTCTTGGTTCATCCTAGTGTTAAAGGACCTAACAGCAAAGAATAGAAAACAATTTGTTCCTTCATTAGTACCAGTTATTAATTTGAACAGTGAACTTCTGTCTGCCTATAAAATTAGAATGTGCATACGATGGGAGACATTCTTTTTCTTGGAATATTTTTCTTTCAGGAGCTTGCTTCTCTGCAAGCACATCTATACAGCACGTATGGACAGTGATAATTTCATTTTCAGCTCCTGGAGGAAGCACATGTGCACCTGCATGGGAGTCAGGTCCTTCTGGGTGAACAGTGTTATGGATTTGGGAGTAAATCAAGCAGGGTCTTGGATGAAGCTGTTTAGCTGCAGAATTCCAGTTTCCCTGGCAAGTCAAGGATAGTTTGGCCTTCTCTGCTGAAACTGTGCTGGTATTAATTTATAAACGTGCTTCACTCTTTGTGCAGGGAAGTTGTCCTGGCTGGGTTTTAGGTGGTTCCATGCTGCAGGCAGGAACTGTACAGGAGCTAAGAAGGTACTGGCCTGAGCCATAGAAGTGCTTAAGGCTGAGTGACAGGACTGTCTGTGTGCAGAGAGCCGGGAAGCAAAGTGATAGATCCTACAAAGAATTTGCACAATTCCATTTAAAGCCAGACTGCTATTTAAAGGACTTAGTGATGTGCCTGATGAGCTGGAGTGGGAATGAAGTGATGATTCATTCTGGGATGCACTGGGCTGCTTTACAGCTGCTGGATGGAGGTTGCATTTAAAAGTGCCTTTGCCAAGGCAAAGTTAATCCTTTTGTTTCTTTCATTTGTCATTATTTTTCTCATACTGTAATAAATTGAAAACATATGAGGTCAAAATGTGCCATCATGGATGTTTTTTCCTGCCATTCTGTGTGCACAGATGCTACTCCATGTTATGCCATGACTTGGCTGTGCTGCCAAGAATCAGTTTGCTGCACTTCACAGAGCCTATGTCCTGTAGTAATTTCTCTGAATGTACATCTTCTTGAATCCTGTAGAAATTAATGTATTTCTTTTTTTAATGAGGTGAAGCTGGCAAATTGAAATAAAATCTGAGAGAAGAATGCTGCTGTTTTTCTTGTAGTTAATGCTCTGCTCTTCCTTGCAGAAGTGCCCCTTGGTTGTTGCCCTCCTGTGGCTGCTGATCAACCCCTCCTGGGCTCTAGCCTCTCATGGTTAAATTTTTCTGGGTATTTGCACCAGGATTTTTAACATTTTCACCTGATTTCAAAATTGCAGTTTTTCTGCTTAGCTTTTTTAGAGATCTGGAGTTAAACAGGACTCATCTGTTCAAAGACTGGGTGTCTTTGGGTTAATCCTTGATTTTGTGTCATTTCGGGAGTTCCAAGGGTCACTGCCCATGAAGCCTTGGAAGCACAATGGTGCTTGCTGTAAAGAGACTTTGACACATGGTTCGTTTTAAGTGCTACTCTGACCACCCAAAAAGGGACTTCATGTAAGGGAAAGCATGCAGACAGTTTTGTTACTGGCCTGTTCCTTTGTGTAAGTGCCTCTATGAGCAATGTTAAGAATCCCACCAAAGGAACTTGTTGCTGTAGCAGGAAAATCATGGGATCATAGAATTGTTAACATTGGAAAAGGCCTCTTAAGATAATTAAGGCCAGTCTGGCACCACCACCATGTTCACCACTAAACCATGTCCTGAAGTGCCACATCCACATGTTTTTTAAACACTTCCAGGAATGGTGACTTCACCACTGCCCTGGGCAGCCTCTGCCACGGCTGGGGAACTCTTTCTATGAAGAAATATTTACTAATCTAAAATCTACAAATTTATTTAATTTTAAATAATATTTAAATATTAAATTTACAAATCTAAATCTCCCCTGACACAACTTGAAACCTTAGGTGGAGTCAGTTACCCACAGCCAGGATTGCATCTGCTGCTGCAAGACTCTCTTTGGGGATAAGAGGAGGCCCAGAGCTTGGCATTGGATTCTGTTGAACAGGGCCTGGCTGGTTGTGGAGGAGGATCTCTGAGATAACTTCATCAGGAGAGGAGGTCCTCTTCATCCTGTGCTCTTCTGTGGACTGACTCCCTGATGAGTAGGAGCTGGACTCCCCTCCTTTCCCACTGGTTTGTGGCCCTCTGGGGAGAGGAGCAGCTGTGTTAGCAGGAGGCTGTGCTTGTGCTGGTGCCTGTGCTGGGCAGCGTGCCCCAACCCTCTGCCTCTGCAGGAGCAGCCTCGTGCCAAGTGCCAGGTGAACGGAGCAGAGCAGAGCAGGGCATCACCAAGGTTTGGATATGACTGAAACAACAGCCTGGTGAAACTACAAAACCATAGGATTCAGGGAGGGGGCGATTTTCTTTCTATCTTCATCTCACCCACTTCATAGGGATATTACTAGAGCCAAATGGAAAGAAAACAGAGGCAGGAGATGAGACAGGCAACGCTGCTCCAGTTAATTCAGTACCATTGCTTTGGCATAAAAGAGCTTTTTGGGTGAATCCTGAGCTGCCCTTTCTATTTTGGAGCACAGGCCACTATACACTGTGGTCATAATGAAAAGCTTTCTGCCATGGTGCTGTTGATAAATCTTTAGTAACATTGTGTCTAGTAAAGCAAAAACCTTTCAGACAGTCTGTGCTTCATGCATTGGTAACAGGTGAAGTTGGGTGCCAGAGTGGCACTACACCTGAAGCCTGGATAAATCACAGGCGAGACATGGTCTCACGGCACAATTTACGGTAAAATATTTCATCACACTCAGATGGCTTTTTTTTCCCCTTTTAAGCCCTGGTTTTAGCCTAAAAAAGCTAAAACCAGGGGGTGTCGCAGTGCTCCAGCCCTGTGGGCACTGTCTGGAGCTGCTCTGTGCCATCTGCCATCCGGAGCTGCCTCACTCCCTGGCCCGCTGGGATGGGCAGCACTGCTGGGTCCTGGGGCTGCTCCCTGCTGAATGCTCTGCAACAGCAGAAACAGACAGAGCTGACATTATTTTTCCTCTTTGGGCTCTGAGCTAATTCATTTTAAAAGCTCCTAGTGGAGGTTGGAATGAGGATGCCTGTGCCTCTTAAATATTCTTGATCCATAATGGTTGCATGCAGCTGGATTTTGCTTCACCTGTGCCTCTGGAGCTGGCTCACAGTCAATTTATCATGGCGACTTTGCTCTGCCCTGGAAGAATGCTGTTCTGCTAGGAGGTAGGGAGATAACTTACATCAGGCTGGAACCAAATTCAAAGTCCAGGTATAAAAGATAAAATTATAGCAGAAAATAGTAATTATTATTAAGAGTAATAATTTAGATAGCAGTTTTCTATGAAAGAGTTGCAATGATATCTTTCAGGGTATTCCCAGGAGCCCTGTGAGATACAAGTGAAACTCATCTCGGTGAGCTCAGAGTCAGTAAGAAAACAAGTAGAAATTAAATTCCTCATTCAGAGCTGGATGAAATTCAGCCCTGGATGAGTCTAGGCTGGTCCTGACTCTGGAAAGGCGAACAAGACTCATCATTCCATCACACCCTGTGTCTGCAAGTGAAGAGAATATGCAAATTAAGCAAAATATTAACAGTGACATCAGGTCTGAAGATTGCAGGACCTCTGTGTGATAACCAGGGTCCCTTCAAGATGCTATGAGGAGTCCTGCAGTGCAGCTGTGGGATGTGGGGCTTTCAAACCTGTTTTTTTATCAGCATGGAGAAGAAAGAATTTTTATGGAGTATGAAGAACACTGACCCACACAGGCCCATTGTGGCTTGCTTCCAATGCTCCTCAGCGCACATCACACAGTTTGTGAAGTTCGGTCATGTTCCCAAGTCACATTCCCAGGATCTGAAACTCTACAAGGGATGGAGAGGCCTGAGGGGATATAGTCATTTCTTTCCTGAGTGATACTCTCCCTGGCATGCCTGGTGAATCATGTTTTCTGACACAGAAAAAAATAACTCCTATTTCATAGTAAAGACACATAGCTGTCTCCCTCCGTATCTTCCACAAGTCCAAAACAAATCTGAAACATAAGGCCTTCCAACAGTTTAGATTATTTTCATCTGTCATGCCAGAAATCTGTGGTAATGTTGGGTGGTGATGAAACTGATTTCTTCTCAAATATTTTTGGCACCAGTGAAAATGTTTTGCAATGTTTCAGTAGTTCTGGTGTGGTGCTTCCTAGCATGGCACCATATTTACCACTCACCTCCTGACTAGCTAAAACTTGTACCATTAAAAAGGCAGTGCGGCCACTTCTAGGCTGGAAGACTGGAAAAAAGAGGAGTGGAAAACATCAGGAAGGAGGCTGAACAAAAAAGGAACCTGACTTTTTGCCATCTCCATTTCTGACAAAGCCTGACTTGTCTGATGAGAAGCCATTGATAAGTCTCTGTTCCTGGTTGAGAGCTGTGGCACTCTTTCTGGGAAGGCAGCCAGGTAAATAAACAGTTCTTGTTATGAGAACCCAAGGGGATAAAATGAACCATGAAAACCTTCAACAGACTGTGGAGGAAGAGAAAAGTGAATTCAAAATAACCCATAGCATCCAATAGGAGGGCAGGTAATGTTTTGTCCCCACCCTGTTAGGAAGTTGGATAATTATTGGTTAGATATTATTTTGAAAAGATTGTATCCTGTGTTTCACAACCTATCCTGCAATGACACATCAGTGACCCCACTGGCATGGCCATGGTCTAAGTACATCAGGAGTGAGGATGAGGGGGCATTTACAGGCGGAGCCAGTCAAAGGTTGGACTCAATGA
>VZTT01002139.1:3532-14124 GCA_013400855.1 Buphagus erythrorhynchus
GCTTATAGATACCTTAGAATAATTAATTTTGGATTGAATTTTGCAAAAATGTGGATACTTGAGAAGAAACTATTTTAAAAGGGAAAAAAAGGTTGTTTTTTTTTGTTGTATTTTTATCTGATAGTATCAGTTGTGTCTTGTTGAAATAGACTCTGAGCAGGAACAGATATTTGGTAAATTCTAGTTTTTTTCTAAAAAAAGTTCTATAATTTTTGAAATATATGTTCTATAATTTTTAGCNGAATCATCAGATTATTGGGAGAAGAGTGGTAGAAACTGCAAGCTCTGTTGAAGAGAACTTGCTGTGCTTTGATACCAGTAATAACAAGCAGTGCTTGACCTGTTTGTACATAGCACAAGCTGGGGCAACAAAGTGGTAGCAAGAATCACAAATTATTGACCTTTTTCCTGTTATTTTTTCTTTTCTTTTTATTAATGCATTGGTCTTCACACAAGGAGATGTTCTGTTACTACTGTATTGAAGGCAAACTACTTAAAAAGTGAAACTCTCTAGTTTGTGTCAGTGTTTTCTTTTCTCTAGTTTTTAATTAGTCATTGCCAGCAAAGATAGGGAGCAGGTGGTTATGGCAATGGAAACCACGACAATATCTATTGTTCCTTTGTCCCTGTGCCAGGATCAATGATTGCTGGTACTATCAAAAAGCCCATAAAAATATTTGCTCTGAGAAGAGGTTAACAGTGAGAAAATATTAAGGTGAACTTTAAGCAGTGAAGAACCTACAGAAAACCCTAAAATTAGCCTTAGTAGAACTGGTCGTATTTTATGACTTAATCTGTTTCTGCAGCTTATTGCCACAAAACTTTGTCTAATAACACACTTTACTTCTCTTCCCCCACCTCCAATTTTAATTCTGTTATAGAACACAGATGCATGCTCCAGTAAATAGACAAAATTGATGCATAGATATATTTCCTTTCTTATGTAACCTGCCTCTCATGTAATGCTTCCTATCACTAAGTTGGTCTTTTTTCACTCCACCCACTTTTTGTTCCATATCACTGTGCTCACTTCTATTCGTATATAAACTGGGCAGAATTTAATACACAATAAAGTGTTTTATTAAAAGTATTTCAACCAATACACAATCAGTTGAAATTTTCAAGGTTAGGAGCAGTTGAGCTGAGAGTCTTTATGCTACTCACTGGGCTAGGAGTAGGAAGTGCCCTTGAGAATTTACAACATGATTTCATGGAAGATTAGGAAAAATCTCTCTCTTAGGGTAGCCACAGTATCTGAATTCATTATATCCTCTATAAATTTAGTGCAGATATAACAGTATCTATGTTATTACTATCATTTTCCTTATTAGAATATTTAATTCAGTTATCCAAATAATACAGTACAAAATTAGGAAGTTTAAATTATCTTCATCTTAAATTTACTTCAGTCTAGGCAGAATTCAGTATTACACCAGATAAACACAAAATTGCACAAATTTGAGCTACCCATTTGTCTTAGTTTCAAATGATTCTCTTCAAATAGTTGTGTAGTAACTGATAATCACTTTAGAAAATGAAATTTTCACACAATGTTTTTTCCCACTAAATAAACTCAAAGCTATATCAATTTGTACTCATTATACTGCACTTCTTTGCTACTGTCAGAAAGTTACTTAAGCATTTCAAGTTATACCAGTATTGTGGTATTTAAAAATTTATTCAAAATATGTACTCTATCAGATTGTCATTCAATTTTTGATTAAACCTCTACAGAATATAATTTTTTCATGAGCTTACCAATGCACAAAAAATTTTTAATGCAAATTTTTTCTAAGCTCTGTCACCATCAGCTGCTCCTAGTTCCACATTATCTCAAAGGGTTTTGTGTGGGGCCAAGAAATATCACAAAACCAGCATTTACAGGGCCTCCTGTGAGGATTGTTTCAGAAAAAGCCACTGAAGACAGAGAACTGGTCAGCTGGTGGGATGAGCCCTTAGGAGCTGGTCTCCTTCAACCTGAGCATTACCTAATAAAGTCAAGGAAAATGGAAGGGTAAAAAAAATTGAGCAATGAATGGAGCAATTGTGTGTCTCAAGAATTTATGCTATCAGAAAAATAATTTCTGGGGAGATGGCTTAGTGAATAATCCTACAACAGCTGTAATTTCATCCTTCATAGAGATAGTCTAATTATACAGGAGAGTAATAACAATTAAAAGGTTATCAATAGCTCCTATGAAATGAATTGGACAAAAATGAGGAGTATTGTGAAAACAGGGTGGTTCTCCCTCTCCATCATCTTCACAGATACAGGAGTTCTATTCCTTAAAACTGCAAATCTGACATATTTTAGTATTGTTTTCATTGCTGTTTCAAAACATGATGTGAAAATAGACAGTTCTATCTCTTCCCTCTTGTAGATTGTATTTATCACAGTATTAGATGGTCTTGTTTTTACAGCACATGCCAAGTAATTTTGTAATAATATTAACTCATCTTTCTCCCATTGAAATATACGAATGGCACAAGCATTCTCTTAAAGAGATTACATTCTCAGAGAAAAAGCAGTAATATTCAAACATGCTGAGAAGGAATATGAAAGAGATCATTTGTATTTATTATTCTTTGTGTGAAATTAAAACTAGCAAACACTGCAAAAGCAGCCAGCTTAGTGACAGTGTCGTGTAATTAGGAATGCTTGGTGAATGAATAAAGACACAAACATATTTATTTCCATTATACCCTGGTCAAACTGTTCTGATGGTGAGCTCTGCACATATAGAAGAGGATAAACACGTTAAAAATGTGTTTTATTCTCAGACTTTTCCATGTGGCATTATTAGTGTTTTGTCAGTGAGTAACCCTTACATTTTAGTACCATTTTGGTCCCGTTGCAGCGTTCTTTTACCTTTATTTCCACAATAGTATTTCTCAAAGATACCAGCATTAAGACACATTTCATTAGCATGAAGCTACATAGATTTTTCAAATTTGGAATAATGTGTGGGCTGATTGAGTTTAGTGGCTTTTTAACAATTTGGTTCTGTGATATGTCTTCTATCTAATGGAAACAAAATGACTGTTATGCTCCAGCTCAAAATGCTGGAGGCTGATAATCTTTCCTGGTGGTAATACCATTTAGGGATTCATTAGATACCTCTCAAGATACCCACCAGGTTTTAAGAAGGAGAATGTTAAGACTACAGAATCGAACTTGCAATTTGATTTGAAGAAAGGAAAGTGTTGGCAACTCCCTTGCTACTGCAGATATCTTTACTTGACTTCCCTGCATTTCTCTGTAGATGTTTAAAAAACATAGGAAAAATACCCTCAAATTAAACAGGAGGATTACACTAGGTGTAAACCCAGGTTGGTAACATAATTTTCAGTAAACTGCTGGCCAGACTGAAAATACTTACATTATGCCACTGGTTTCCATCAGGAAAACAGAGTGGGCACACATTGAGTAAGATTTTATAAAGAAAATAAATTAGTAAAGCTCTTAGGATTCTGTGTACTTTGCATGTATAAAACCAACCTGGATTTTATCTTTGTTTTGTTTATTCATATTTATTTATTCATAGATTATTTGATATTCAGACTAACAAGAACTGATGGATCTTGTCATGCTTTTCAGAGCCTGAGTTATGGGAAGTGACACGACTGAGAGTTATACTTGTTTTATGTAGCCTACAGGCTTTATGAAGAATGTCATAATATATTGTACTCACATCTCTATAATATGACTGCAAAAAAGTACTAGTTATGCATGTGGTTCTTGTGAAGAGAATTTGTATGGAGTCTGTGCATGAAGGGTTATTGATTCCTGCTAGAGCTGAAAGTGAGTAGCAAGTATGGTAAATAAATCAGGAATCCATTATACCAGTGCATTACTGCCAGAAACACTTGCTTGAACTTTTTTTTTTGGTTTTTTGAACATATGATTATTACCAACAAGATATTTTTCTTATTGCTAATACAGTTTTCCACTCCTTCACCCCTGGGAGCAGCTGCAGAGTCCCCAGGGCAGGACTTCATCTTCTGACCAGGAGCAAAGCAGAGAACAGAGGTCCATGACTCTGAGAAAATTTTCTAGGTCTGGGGAAGTGATGGTACCAGGAAGAAAAATAGGAATTAATTTCTTCCATCCTTCCAGAGTCTTCCTTTTGTCCTGCTCATTAAAGCAGCCAAAACCTAGGCACAAAAAGGAGGCATCTCTCACCGTGTCTAACAAAGCTGTCCACACTGCTCTGTCCTTCAAAGGGCTCCTCAGGTCCTAAGTACTCACCTCCCTTCTATTTTTTTGCTCTGTTTTCTTAAAAATTTTCTCTCAGTCTCAGTCCCATATTTGTTCTTGTGCTGTAAGGATACGAAATAATAAAAAGGTTTAAGTTGGGAGCTTAAGACTTGCTTTCTCAATTTTTTAGGAATTATTGCCTTTCTGAGTGTAATTCAAAATTCTTGTTCCCAGGCAGCCTTGAAAAGTCTGTGAAGATTATTTTCTTTCCTTGATGCAATGCTATTTTTTTCTAACCTGTCTCAAACCATGAGGTATAGCCCTTGACTCAGCTCTAGCGAATTTTACTTAGCACCCAGGGAAACTGTCAGCAGTGGTCAAGAAAGCTGCTTTGGCATTTCCTATTGGGATCTTCATCCTGTCTCTTGCTTTTTACACTTACCAGCTTAGACCTACCATCTCACACACTGACCTTCATCTTTTTTCCACTTTTCAGTTAAGATTTTCTTTAGCTTTTTGCTTCTCCACATATTGCTCTTCCTTCAGAGGCTCTCTGTTTCATGCTTCTCCTTCATCCGAAGGATTTGTTGGATTTCTCACCTGATTCTTCAGCCCTTTTTGCCCAATGAATCAGCTGCTATACTCTTTATGTTTATTACATACCAGATGTCACCCAAATGCTTTTGTGAATAACTCAGTGTTTCCTGCCCACCTCAGTTCCTCCTGTTCAAACCATTCTGCTCACTGCAAACTCTTCTGGACTCTGCTGAGGAAACCCAAACCCCTCAGCTCTTCTCACTGACCTAACTCAGTGCCTTACCCAAACTCTGCTTCTGGAGGTAAACCACAGCTTCCCACCAAAATCTTCTCAACAATCTGAAAATATTTATATTTGTGAATATGGAAATAAAGCCTTGTTCAAGACCAAACAACCAGCAAGTGTTTGTCTCTTTTTTGCAGACTGGACAAGAGGATGTAGGGTAAAAACAGAGAAGGGAGTGAGCAAGGCAATTGTCTCCATGTCACCTCCAATATTTTGAGTATCATCCTGCATAGGCAGGAGAAGTAATCAAATCCAGGGGCACTGTTAAAAATGGAGGAAGCAATAAGTGCTAAAGGGATTTTAAACATGTAGTTCAAGAACTGGATGAAATTAATTCTACTAAGTGGTATTTAACTGCCTCTGGAATAATCCTCCACCAACCTGCTTCTAATCAGAGCTGGCCTGCATCAGAATGTGCTTGAACACAATGAACAACCAGAGCATGTTGTGAGAATTCCCCCTACATAGCGGAGCTAAACTGACTGCTATGAACATAATGAGATGTTATTAGAGCCCAAAGAACTGAATGAAATCCAATCATCAGAGCACTTGTATCATTAACAGCAGTTGTCTGTCAGCCAGGGCAGGGCTGCAGTCCCTGTGCTAAGTGGGAGACGTGTCTGCAGGAGCAGCTTGTGCTGAGACATGGCAGGGGCAGGGTTGTGCTGATGTCCTGTCAGGGGGGCTAACTGTGGCTCAGACACTCAGGTGAAAGCAGGAACATCAGGATAGGTCACACCGAGCCACACCGAGTACAGGGCGACTGCAATTGTAGTCTTTGTTCGCTTATTCTGCGTAAAACCTCTTTTCCACAGGTTTCAAAACACTTTAATGCTGATATTTGAAACCTTGATTCTCTGAAAAGTAACCCTTAATCCCTTGAGAAAGAGGCCTCTACCTCGTTTGTTTTTTTCCCCTATTCCCTGTAGTTTGAGGTCCATTACACCCCACAGGTAAGGCAGTGCCGCTGTTACCTGGGCGAGGGCTATGGGGCCGTGTGGGAAGATGGTTTGTAAAGATAGTGCAGAAGGCAAAATTTCCCGATGAATTACAGCTGTAATGATTGCTGAGGAGTGGAGACAGCCTTGCCTGCCCAATGAGGATGAGTGTTTTATAAAAGAGAGTTAGTCGAGAGTGAGTTGGAGCTTGAGACCCAGAGTGTGCTGCAGTTTGGGATGGAGTCTGCTGGCTGTGCTGTGAGGAGGAAGGGACATGTGGCTGTGCAAGGGACAGACAAGGTAAGAAGATGCTGTGTGAGGGACAGACAGGGTTAGGGATAGCTTGGGGTTAGCCAGTCAAGAAAAGAGAGTTGCCTGAAAGAAGGCATGAAGGAGTCGGAGCTGTGTGGAGCTGCCTGTGAAGAAAAGAGAGTTGCCTGAAAGAAGGCATGAGAAGTTTTTGGTAAGGCACTGGTGGTGATGCCAGTTGTGTCAATTACTGCAGGGCTGCAGCCGCTCTTGGCTCCCCCAGGGATGGGATCTGTCCCATCCTTCTCTAAAGAAGGCAGGGCAGTGCTGGGCCAGTCGGGGATGCTCTTCCCCCCCGGGCTAATTGCAGTAATTAATTAATTGCGGGTGAGAGGCTCGCTGAGTTTATGAGGCGAATATGAAGAGATAAGCTGCTGTGCTTAACTCCCGGGGAAAGGGCTTGGTTTGTGCTCTTGGTGTGCCTTTGGGTATTTCATCGTTTTGTTTTTCTTAGTTTAAATAAAGAACGAGGGTGGCCCGAAACCCAGCAGTCTCCCTTCCAGGTGAGCGCAGTCCTGTGGAAGGAGTGGGGCCAAAGAGTGATTTACCAATATTGCTATCAATTTTTTACTAAGTGTGTGGAAAAACTAATAATTTTCTTTCATGTCTGTCTTTATTTGTTGTCTTTGCCCAGTGCTCTCATCACTCTACACGTGGTGGAGGAGCTGCTGGAGCAGCCACTGCTGACTTGGCTGTAGCCCCAGCCAGGCTCTTGCACTGCCCAAGGTGTATCCTTTAATAAATAACTCTTTTATTCCTTTTGCTCTGTCTGTTCCAGGTCAGCCTTTCCAGGCGTTCGTGGGAAAAGCCCATGGAAACCGCAGGAACTGGATGTGCCTGTGCCTGCTTTCAGGTCAGATGTGCATGGAAATAAGGCTTTCTTACTCAGAAATACTGCATATGCTAGGTGCAACTTACACTGCCCTTTTTTCACTGTGACAGGCTTTGCTAACTGTGTTCAGTGGCTCAGCTGATGAGGATAGTAACTAATCCAATTCTTGCATGACTTGGAGTTGTAATGTCTGCTGCACCCTGATAGGAGAGAAAGCAGAACTGTGTGTGGCTGGGATAAGTTATTAATGAAATAACAATGTTTTTGTTCTGCTTTGTACCTCATGAAAGCTGTTAGCTTCTCTGTGGCAGGAGGAGGAGGAGGAAAGCGATATTTTCATTAGTAGCTGCCAGCATCCCAAAGTGCTCCTTGGGTATTGCAAAGCAGCACAGTATGAATTGCAGCAGAGATAAGGGATGGTAGAAGCCACACAAGTCTATTTGTGCTCCTCTAGATACCATCATAGTGTGTTATGAATAAATTAGGATAGCAGCATTTGTTTGCCATGTATGTGAACTGCTAAGTAAACTCCTTGAAGGTAAGAAAAAAATGCTTTTGTTTTAAGTATGAGAACACCTTTTTGTCCAGGTGTTGATATAATAAAGAAAAATAAGCAGTAACCCACATGAATATTTGAACAGTTTAACAGCTTTAAATAGACTCTGGGGAGCATTTATAGTAAATAAAGTAACTTTTGTGTTCATAAACAGAGTGTTACAGCAGTCTGACCTCAGGCTGGGTTAATGAGAAATGATAAAATGAACAAAAATTTTGGTTGTACTGTCAGATACAATATAAGGGGCAGTTTTATTCCCTACCTAGTCCTGAAAGACTAAATGCTGAGCGTGTTTAGTAGAACTGTGCCTTGCATGCAGTTAATCAATAGAATGGAGCAAAGCATTTACAATTTTCCAAGAGTGAGAGTAAAACCATTCATAGAATATTGATGAGACAATGTGTTTAAGGCTCAGGACTTTGTTTCCTGTGCAGTTTCCAAGGCAGTCCATGAAACTCCTGCTCCCTCCAGAATGGCCTGTGAGAGTAACTGCTGCTTAAATTTTCTCTTGTTCTTTGTGGTTATTGAAGATCCAACGATTAGATAAGAACAGATTCTCTTAGCAGAGTTCTCATGAATTGTGCTGGTCAAAGCTGTTAAAGTGGTTGCTCCTTTGTCTTTACTTATTTTTCACCCACTATAAAAATACACACAAATTGATAAGCATTGACTTAATCACTTGTGACCAGGCCTGAGTACGTGGACAGATCCTTTCTTTTGCTCTCCCTTGATGGAATCTTACTCAGTTAAGATGCTAGTGCTTTGCATAATTAGGCACCAAAGTTGGCCAGACTGAGTAAAACATGGATTTATAGAGCAGAAAGAAAAAAAAAGTATGTTTTTTCAGCAGTTGTTACCTGGCTAAATTTTTTGTCTTGCTTAGATTTGGCGATCTTTTTGTGACAATAACCTTTTCAAGGCTTTTCAGAGAAAGGGCACGTGAGCATTGGAAAGAGTTGTTTGTTCACCAGCAATATGAGCAGTAACGTTATTCGAGAGAAGTAGGTATGATACAGTTGGAGAGCAGATTTTTATGTGTATTTTAAGATATTGCTATGATAATTAATATGATGATTGCAATTTTAGCCTTTCTTCTACTTCTGTGCTGCACTGCCTTGTATGATTGTGGCCAGTAAGTTTGTTTCAGAACAGAGTTCAAACTTCAGTCTGAGATTAACACATTGGATAGGAATAAAATCTGTCTGGGTTGTAACTTAATGAATAAATTCCGTTTTAAAATTTGTTTAAATTGTACTGTAGTGAACAGTAATGTAATGTTACAGTTCTGTGATGACTTAGTAGAATGGTTTAAGAGGATTCATTGTCAAGCAGCTTCCCCTAGAAATGTGGCTTGTTTTTCTTGCAAGTTTGGTGTTCCTCTACCTGAGTAAAGAGAGTTCAACTCCCATGCCATGAATAACACCATGAGCCAGTGTGAACTTGGGAAAAAAATGGCACAACGTTCATATCTTAGATAATTTTGTTTTAAATAAATACATGGTGGTTGTGTCTTGTTTAGAGAGCTATTTGTACCAGCTGATGGAGATTCCTTGATTGAGCAGCTGATGTTGATAAACAGCCTATGTGTAGGTAGGATAGCAGGAGGGCTGATGAGAGGAGTGGGACTTAGGTTTTTATTGCCTATCATAGTCATGTAGTGACTCTGGAGTATGGGGGTGTGCAGAAAAGGTAGATGAGACTTCCATGATATTTCTGAAAGCAATAAGGGGGGAAAAAAACCATTGGGGTAGTTACTATGCAAGAGGGAACAAGGTGAGAAAGGCATGTTTGCTGGTTATTTTCAGCTGCAATTGTGTTTAAAACATAGGTGTTTGTTTTTAAAGATTTTTTTTTTATAGTGGCAGATGAGGGCTTGCAAATTTGACAATTAGGTGTTAACTAAAGGTAAATGGAGAATTTAGATGTGCTGTGAAATGAGGAAACTGAAAATGATGCTGCTGGAGCTGAGCCAGTGCAGCAACTAGCTGTCAGCAAAAGGGGAGAGAGTCCCTATTCCTTCCTCCCCTCACACATCCACTGGCTACGTGATCCCCTCCTTTTATCTGAATGAGATTGTTGATTATCTTCACTGAGCATCAGTGAGTTGAGTGAGAAGGACAGCAGGGTGCATGTGGTTGCTGGAAACAACAGGAAAATAAGAGTGTAGGAGGCTGGGAGATGTAGGGGGATGCAAACTCCCTTTTAAGGCAGGGAGTTTTTGGACTGTGATAAGCAGTTGAGCTGTGAAATGCAGCATCCTCTCAAGACAATATGTATTGCAGTGACTGGAGGAGGAAAGGGCAGGTTGTTCCCCAAGGGAAGAGAAACCAGGCACAGGAAAGTGACAGTCCCACAGTATGAGGAGAAGACAGAAGGAATAACAACTCTACCTCAATTTCTGCCATTTGCAAGCAGGTTCAGAGGACATTGAAAAAGAAAGTAGTGAATGAAATATCCTGTCTGAGCTGTCTGCAGTGAGAATTTGACAAGTGAGATCACTGGTTCTTTTACAACATGAAAAACGACGAGTTTAGATAAAGCTTCAACTGCAGTGCTGATGGCTCAAATCTGGTTGCAGTTATTGTCTTGTTTCCCCTCAGCTTCTCAGATTAATGGCTACATATGTGCCAGATGTTTTCTTTTTCCATCCTAAATGTATCTGGAAATACAAAATGTAGTCCCCTGTCAGAGACAGGTTACATAGGGTGGGCCAAATGAGGAGTTTGAGCATTTCACTTTTTAGGGTGGATTTGGAATGTAGCTGCCAGTTCATTGCCTATTGCTAAACTGATGAAACACATTATTGAGCCAGGTTTCCAGCCTGGCATGGCATGGTTTAGATTGGAAGAGAAGGATCACCCAGTGGCCACTCCTCCACCAAGAGGATCTTTTACCCAGTGTAGGTGGGTATGGTCACTGTGATTAGTTTACTAAAC
>VZTT01002140.1:4717-18593 GCA_013400855.1 Buphagus erythrorhynchus
TTTAATAAAGACCCCTTTTATTGATAAGCTTCAGCTAAAAAACTGTGGGAGTAAAGACACAGATTCCTTCAAATGTCAGCCTGTGTACAGAAGTTGAATACCTGTAACTAGAAATAAAATACAAATGCTTTCATTTAAATTATTTTTTCTCTGACATACACACAGAAAAAATCCAATTTGGTAAATCAGTCCCTGAAATTAAGTTTAACATATAGTCTTTCATAAAAATTTGTCCTTTCTCTTTTCCTTACAACAACAACAACAAAAATTATCTCTTTGACCATAGCTTGTAGAATTTGTCAAAATTAAAATTCACTGGTTACTTCACTTCCTGCCTGGAGATGCTGCAACTAGAAAAAAAGACAAACTAAAAACCAAAACCAGACCAAACCAAAGAAATTCACCCCACCCCAAACCAAGCCAACAAACAAACAAACAAACAAACAAAAAAAAAAAATCCAACACACAAAACCCCCCAAACAAACAAAAAACCCGAAAACTAGAACAAAAAAAATGAAAGAAAGGAGGTTGTTTCTCACTTTTCTGTACTGAGGAACCAATCTCTAGAAAGACAATATTGACTTACTATGGAATTTTTTAAAAGAATGACAGACAATTAATCAAAGTGGCTGTCCCAGGCATGAACTGTAAAAATGCTTTGTATGGGAGCTGCTGACATTTCCAGGCCACAATGGGAAGGGAGATTTGTGTGATATTTGTTTCTATCATCTACCTTTACAGGGTTTTGATGACTTCTCTTGCCAAGACAGCTGCTGGTGAACTAAAAAATACATCTGCACATCCAAGTGCAGTTGGGATGAGGTCCCAAAAAAATCACCATTTTATTTGTTTCTTAATAATTTGTGATTTTGTTATTTGTTTTTCTGTTTAAAGACATACCCATCCAATGCCTTAAGCAAATGTGCATAAAACTTAAAAGGATCCCAGTGTTTTCTGAGGACTAACCAAGCAGCTGGTCTGAACAGAAAGAGCTTTCACTGGGATCCTGATTTCTCCCCAAGCAGCTTCTTTCCTCCCACAAAGGTGCATTTCAGCAGACCTGCTGGAAGTCTTATGTGACATATAGACTCCTCGGGCAAGCCAGTCTTTAAAATCTGCTTTTAGTTCCTCTGTCAGCTCTACTGCTCCAGAGATTTCTGAGTTTCTGTTTTTTACTCTCATGCAGAGATGGATGGTGGTCAGGATAAGCATGTGGAAAAACAGAACAATGGCACATTTCAATGTGGAAGTGAAGTTGACCAGAAAGGGAATTAAAAGGTGGATATTTTGAGGAGGTAGGAGGGCACAGGTGTCTTTTTGTATTAAGTAAAAAATAAGTTCTTTAAAACATGCTTTTGCCTTCACTCTGCCAATCAGTATGCATGGGAATTAAACACCTGGAGAGTGTGTCTGAAGTTTGAAGTTTATCTTAAAATAAACCAACTTATAAAAGTCCATCCCCTTGTGTCTGATTTGAGTGCCTTCTGAAAAATAAGAAGTAAGACAGCTAAGGACAAGCTGACTTTTCTTTGCTGGAGAGGATTATCCATGTGTTTTGAGGCTCATACAGGGATAGGAGTCAATTGTGTCTTCACATTGTAAAAGCCAAGACAGTCCTGATTGTAGTAGTGATTTAGCAGCAGATTTCCTTATCATAATATTCAGTACTTATATTGATATAAGCTTAGTAAGAATAGTTTGGTGTAATGGAATTTAGGTCCAGATTTAATTTCCCTGAATGTAGGTGTCTAAAGGCAAGACAAATATACACATTTCCTATGTACTTAATCAATACAGCCAACAAAGCCTGGAGAGCAAATCAAAGGTCCAGCCCTTAAAAGTCTACCTAGCTAAGAGTGAGTTGAATTACTCTCCAGGATCTTCATACTGTCCTGATCTACAGCCTCCTCCAAAACTGCTAGAGAACCACAGGATGTTCTTGTCTTTTTTTCAGAAATGCACTTGCATATGAACACAAAATCTCTTACTTGGAAAGTCCTTTCTTTATGCCCTTGGTGTAGTGAGATGGGGTCAAGGCTACTGGTAAAATACAAAGTTAGAGGCAACCTGACTTCAGAGCAGCAGCCTTTCAGTTTAAGCACTACCCTCCTACATGCACCTCCTTATTTAGGTCCCAAAAGAAATTAGTGATATTTTCAGAAGGCCTGAGTACTGTCAGTTCTGAGTGAAGTGTTCTCACAGGATAGGGGAAGTTCTAAAATTTGTCTGGGCATCAGTATTCTAGCTTTAAAAGTGTAGCCATGTTTATTTGAAATTTAATAGAATTGTATTTGTGAGTCATACTGACACCCAATGGTGTGAAATCAGACAGTGGGAAATTTTCAACACTACAAAACTGCATCAAATTTATAATCAGAGCAATATTTTTAATTTTTTAAAAAATATTTTTATTTTAAAATATTTTTAAATATTTTTAAAGATTTCTGTAAAAGAATCAATAATCTATTTCAGGAATAAAAATACATAATGAGAGTTTTGCACAAGTTGAAGGAATGTTAATGGATGAGAAATTTCATGAGAAAACTTTAAACCTTAAAAATTTAATTTCAGCAGCACCTAATATTCAGCATGTTGATGTCAGGGCACTCAATGCCCTGCATAACCTCAGCAAGTGAACTTCAGGACAGCCTTGGGTTTTTTTCTGTGCTATGGAAAAGAGAACACTGAAGAACTCTTTGTGTGTATCTAGGGTAAAGGAAACAGTAGTATAAAAATGTGGATGGAGGGGAAGGGAGTGCCTGGAAAAGAAAATGTATGGCTATGAGGTTTTCCAAAATTATATTTGTGACTCTATATGTAGATAAAGAAGCACACCACAAGCGTCTCATTATTATGTTAAAAAAACCTCTGGAAATGTATGTCTGCCCACATATCAAGATTGCTATTAATAGTTAACAAAAATGGTCTGGAGATTCTGTAATCATACTTACATACACCTATAACATGTGCATACACACATGCAAATATTACTTATAGTTAGAGGTGCATTTAATTTGGTTCCTCTCTTGTTGTGGTATAAGCTAAAATTACCTGGTAAAGTCAGTCAAGCTCTAAGTGTCAATGGGATGAGAATAAAAGGGGTTTTATTCCTGGTTAGTGGGGTTTGGGTCTTCCTTCCTTCCTTCCTTCCTTCCTTCCTTCCTTCCTTCCTTCCTTCCTTCCTTCCTTCCTTCCTTTTTCCAGTTGTGAAGCTGAACCTAAATGATGCGAAAATTTGTGATTTGAAAAATGAAAATTAATAACAAGTTCTAGCATATAATTGTTCTTTTCCTTCAATTATGTAGTAAATGTTGTCAAATGCATTGTGATCTTAACTTTAGTATTCCTTATAATGGTACAATTTATTATTTAATTAATTCCATAAAAGCAAGTAGAGTTAAAAAGAACCACATTGGTATAAATAAGAGGAGAATCAGATTTTGAGAGATAACATCTTACTGTCTGTTACATAGCTGTCAAAATGGATGAAAAAACCCTGTTATGTTCCTCCAGACCATGTACCTTTAAAAGCAGAACTGTCAGTGATTGATGGAGTTCCAATGAAAGATACAACAATTATGATGCTGCTACATATGTGAACATCTCTCTGTACATCAATGTCATTTAAGCATGAATGTTGAAAGTTGACCCAAGCAGGTTTCTTCTGCCAAAAAACCCAAAAGTGAACAAACAAAAGCCCCCTTGAAACCCGCTCAAAACCACAAACAAACAAATAAACAAAAAAGAATTGCATAGCAAATACGTTTAAATATAAAGTACAGTAGATATCTATTAGAAATTGTGCTGATTTTAAAAACTCAGTGTGGAAATTAAGACCACTCAAGCCATTCCAAAGGGTCTCACTCAAGCCAAATAGGACTTTCAATAGTGCCTATTACTAGGACAGATATTTCATTCTGAATTCATGAAAGAGTGTCTGGGAAAAGCAGGGGGAATTTTATTACTGCCTAAAGGGGTCCATCAAATAATTAAAAAAAAAAAAAAAACAAAAAAAAACCAAAAAAAAACAAAAAAAAAAAAAAAAAAAAAAAAAAAAAAAAAAAAAAAAAAAAAAACAAAAAAAACCCAAAAACCTAAAAAACAGCAACAACAAAAAACTCTACCCAAACAAAAGCAGTGAGAAAAAGAGAAAAAGTTTCTAAAATCATTGAAAGAGATTTTATCTAGCAGTTTAGAAATTTGTCCAGGATGACATAGAGTCAAGTTAAATCTGCTCTTCCTCTCAGGTGTTTTGAGTCCACAACATTCAAAAGGACTTCATTAATAGTCCTTCCTGAACACTTTTATGGCATAAACTGACACAGGACATATTCAGTAGTTCTTGCCTTTAGAGGAGCCATAAAAATAGACTTTGAAACTTAAGCTGGAAATTTTGTTGGAGCTGAACTTGTAATCAAAGTGAAAAAAACAAATTTTATAACAATTACTTTAAATTTTCACTCACTCCTTGCATTTTATGCAATGTGACAAAGGATGGAATGACTGCCTCTGAATATCTTCCAAGCTGATGGCTAAGTTATTCTTCACTGCTAGGGCTCAGTGACAACATTGTCTCTAGCTTTTTGACCTTCAAGGGAATTAGTGAAGCATTTCTTACAGCATGACTTGATATGCATTTTACACAGGTAAACAAGACTGGAGGAGAGTGAGCATGTGAAACTGGTAAGGGCACTCAAAGAAAAATTGAATTTAAAAACAAAGGGAAAAAGATGGACAAGAAATTGAACTGCATAAGCAAAACTTGTACCCTGTTTCTCCTTTTTGCCTGTTAACAACAATTACCCTCATCCTTATCTGTCACAAAGCAAACAAACAGACTTCTGGAAAGACGGAGCAAAAGACAGGGCTGAGAGTTCTGCAGCCATCTCAACAGCAGCAGTCTTTACTGGGTGCCTTCTGCAGCACAAAAAGCAAGCTCTTTCCCTTTCAAGACCTCTTTTGGAAACAACTTGAAACTAGTAATGATTGATGCGTCTTTTATCAAACACACATAGTTATCCAGTAACTGGATCTTTCACATTTATGTGGCATTTTCAGGCTAATGAACAACAATTAAAGCTGGACAGTGGGACATTCCCTTTTTTTATCATAATTCACTGAGGGCTGGAGCTTCAGTCATTGCATCTTCTAAAGCTTTACAATTTTTTTCTATGACTATAAAGGAGCTTTTTATTCTGCAGATTTTAAGACTGTGGTAGAAGTCTTTTTGTTGCTATTGTTCACAGCTGAAGGAGAAGGTTATTTGTTTTACTAAGATAAGGTTTCTAAAACATTCTGCTTAAAAAAATAGAGCAAAAACAGATGATGTTTTCTCTCTTTTTCTAGTTATCTACTATTTTCTAAAGAAACTGAAATGCCATCTTACCTCCTGGATAAATTATCTCTTTGTTTAAAACACAGACAAAAAGCCTCCAAGATATAAAAAAAGGTCAGCTGAAGAGGTTCAGTTTAGCACAGGCATTGCTAAACACAAAGTTGTTTAGCTGGACTTTCAAAAACTTGTATATTTTCCTCCTTTTCTTACACTGAACACTCTCATTATTTTTACACTGTGCTGGTTTGCAGTAATATTACCCAGGCCAGAGCAGGGGCCCAAGCACTAGCACTGCCATTGCCCTTCCTGTTAGTCCTTAGCACATTCCTCTCAACTCTGTGAGCTGTCCTCTGTCCTCTGTGAGCTCAGTCCATCTCAAACACGCCCAATTACAGCCAGGGAGTTAGCTCAAACACCATTCTCAGTAATGAGTTTGTTTGCAGTTATATTATGTGTTAGAGCATCTAACCATTGCTATCAACTATACTGTGCTGGACTAGTACAGATGTAATCTTATGGTCAGACCAAAATTTCGCTCATTTCATAAACCATCTGATTTTTTTTTGGAGCAATTCCAAAACGAATGTTAAACTTGTAAATTATTTCATTTGTAGTCATACACTGTATTGAAGATGTGGTTTCAAATTTCTCAATGACAGATAATTATGGAGCAGCCCTGGATGTTTGTACAGATTGAAAAAGAGAGGCTGGAGAGCAGTGCCATGGAAAGGGACCTGGGGGGTCTGGTCCATGGCAAGTTGAACATGGGCATGCAGTGCCCTGGCAGCCAGGAGGGCCAACTCTGTCCTGGGGGCATCAGACACAGCATGGCCAGCCAGGCAAGGGAGGGGATTGTCCTGCTCTGCTCTGAGCTGGGGCGGCCTCACCTCCAGTGCTGGGGGCAGTTTGAGGTGCCACAATGTAAGAAAGACATTAAACTGTTTGAGAGTGCCCAAAGGAGGGCAAAGATGATGGTGAAGGGAATACACTTTCCTTGAGAGGAGCTGTATGAGGAGCAGCTGAGGTCACTCGGTCTGTTCAGCTTGGAGAAGAGGAGATTAAGGGGAGACCTCATAGCAATCTACGACTTCTTTGTGAGGGAAAAAGGAGGAGCAGGCACTGATCTCTTCTCTGTGCTGACCCGTGACTGAGGTAATGGCCTGAGGTTGTGCCAGAGGATGTTTAATTTGGATATTAGAAAAAGATTTTTCTTCCAGAGAGTAATCGAGTTTTGTTCTATGGTGAGTTGTTATCAGGCAACAGGACATGTCTTCTTCCTCCTTTTCTTTTTCACTTGTAGACATATAGAAAGCTTCTTGTTGGTACCTAAAAGTACCATATGTTATATGTTATGACTTGACAGAGTAGCTGAGTGAATTAAACATAAACTTCATGCAGGGAAAATAAAAAAATATTCATTTTCTTCTTTTTTATTAAGAAAGAAAATTTTTGAATTCCAGACAAAGAAAAAATGTTAATTTAAGGAAATTAAAGAAATATAGGACACAAGTTTTTTCATAAACACATAGAAACTGATTACAATCTACCGAAGTAAACTAACTGCAACAGAACCAAAATTCCAACGAGGTATTTTTAACATCTCTTTATTTTGTGCAGAATAAGATAAGCTCACATTAATGGGTTGATGCACTACATTATGTAAGCAAGATTAGATATGTAGATAAATAGTATATTGTCCCTGGATTACACAGTTACTTAAAAAGAAAAATCCAGATTACATATAAACAAATACTCAAATGAAAGCTGAGCTGCAGTCTCTGAAATAATTTTCAGTGAGACAGATTTCTAAAACTATTCATATGTCCAAAATGAAGTGCTTTAGTGGATGTTTGAAGACTTTGGCCTTCTTATAAGTGTGATTTGAAAATAATGCTGTTTTAAAAAGTTCTGAGTAGCTAGAAATCTGCATTATTTAGAAGCCTACATATATAAAAATCCCAAATTATTTCCCTATTTCCTGATCTTTGACATCTTCTTTATATGCACATATTGCTGCTGCTTATTTTACCCAACAAGGAAAATCACATGGCCAAGGTCACAGATTGAAGAATGTAGTAGTCTTATTTGTCCAGGTGAGACTAAGACCCATCTTTTCTTTCTCTTTCCCTTTCATCCAGAAGGTAGAGGTCTCAAAGGACTCTAGTGCCAGGTCAAAAGTTAAGAGCAATAGCTTTAGATCCTTTCTTCTGCTAAGGCATCAGAAGTCTCTTTTGAGTACTCCCTTTTTTTTCTCTCTACATGAACTCCTGGTGAGAATTTGCCTTCCTTTGGGGCACTTTTAGTTTTGCTGCTTTCTAGGCTTTGAGAAAACTTATTCATTGTTCTGTCTGCCTGGATCTAATCCTGTGGTTTAAAATGAGTGGTATAGTCATTTTGTTTGTCACAATATTTAAATGGAATCATAAGAGAAATATTCTCTAGGTTTGTATTAGATAGGTGCCTAGTGGGATACTAAAATTCTTTTTATGTGTACTTATTTGGTAATACCTGTGTTGAAATTATTATTTTCTGTTGGAGATATTAAAGGAAAATAATATCATAGACATTTTTCTAAGATTTTTTGGTTGATTGGTGGGTTGGTTGGTTGGTTGGTTGGGTTTTTTTGTTGGTTTGTTTTGTTGTTTGGTTGGTTGGTGTTTTGGTTTGTTTGGTGGTTCGTTTTTGCTTTTTGTTTGTTTGTGGTTTTTTGCAGGTTTTTTTGGAGGGGAGTTGTTCTTTTTTGTGTGTGTGCTTTTGTTTGTTTTGAGATGTTCCATTGGAAACTAGTAAGCAAGAAAGAAAAAAGAATGAAAAGGATCAAAGAACCAAATTACTTACTAACCTTATGAAAACTGACAATTAAAAAAAAAAAACAGAATCAAAATGTGAATAAGCGCACCTATCTGTTCTTAAAATACACAGAATTACCTACCCTGCAGAACAACATTTGTTTCTTGCAAGGCACATGCTTTGTGCTTGCAGTGATTTGTGTGTAAAATACAGAACTTTCTGAGTAAAGCATAGTATTCAATTGCTGCAGTACAAACCCAATTTCTTTCTCTATTTCTATCTATCCGCAAGTTCAAAGACTTTCTCTCCTCACCTTCAATTTATTCAAAAAACTGGATCTCAAAATATGTATAACTATCCTCAGCGAGTATCTATATAAGTCAATAGGAAAATATACAGAGTTAAAGTGACAAATGTTTACATGTATTTATTGGTTTATGATTCACGAGAATGTAGAGAATGTATATTCTGAATAAAGGGAAAATATCAGCCACAGGGATTTTTACATGGACCTCCTGCTAGGTATGAGATACAGGGAAGGAATAAGCCTGGACGTGATTGTCTGAAATGTAAGAATTGTGCCATGGACAGATCTGAGCTAGAAGCTGAGCCTACAATTCTGAGAAAGGTGACTTCTTCAAAGCAATGGGCTAAAGAGGATACCATTGTAGACTTGTTCTTAAGGGGTGTGTTCAGGCAAATACAAATAAATACAAATAAAATAAAATGGCAATGTCATCTATTCATAAGAGGATCATCAAATAGAGAAGATGTAAAAATAATTTTTAAAAAAATAAAATCAAGCTTTATCTTTTAAAAGCTGTGCCAAAAATATAGATGTGTTATGTTCAAGCATCTTCGTGTTATGTTTAAGCATCTTCAGCAATATTTCTAGGTGTATGAATAGGAGATAAAAATAGGTAAGAACTTGACTCTCTCTTGACTCAGAGAACTTGACATCTAAACACTAAGCTAACTGGAAAATCACACTGGTCTTCAGTGTGTGACTTCTAAGTCTCATTCTTGTAATGAATTCTAATTTTAATTCTAATTTTAATTGTTTTACATTTATAAATGTTCCAACGAGAGCAGACAGCAAGTAAAGCAAGAAAATAAGGGAAAATAGCTGAAGTTCATTGTAGAATAACCACTCATAAAGATGTTTTCCCCAAGCCTAGATAGAAATGGAGGGAGGCACTAGCGATCATTTGTCTGTGTTATGACTCGGATGTTTTCCTCAGAGGGGAGAAGTATTTTCAGAAGATTCTAATTTGTTTGAGGTGGCCTGTGATCTGTGCTTTGCATGGTACACTGTAGGCAGGTGCCTGATAAGTATATTCAAGATTAATTTTTCTGGTTACCCCTAAGCTCTACCAGTGTACTTGGACTGTGAACTTCATAATTTTTTAGACAAACTGTGAATCAAAAATTGTTCCAGGAATAAGACAGGGGTTTTAGAGGTTTTGTAAAACTTCATAAATGACAAGTCTTGGATTGTCCAAAAAGGTCACATGCACCTGAGCATAAGCTAAAATGTTCACAATTTCCCTTTCTCCTTGCCTTTTAGAACACCTTCCTCTCTTGGGTTTGATAAAGGTCCATCATCTCTCTTTGACAATATTTCAGTATTGGGTCTCCCACAAATGCAAAGCCATTCATCTTCACATCTTATTATGGATTTCTAATTCATTAGCAATGGTCATAAAATTGTTCTAATTTGAAAGGGTGAGTTTTATCTGTCAGTATGAACATATTTTAAAGTATAAACTGAAGTAAGATATTAATAAATATTATCCTATGATCTTTTGTCCTTTTAGGAGTTCTGCAAGACATTTTATATTAATTCTGTTTCCTAAGAAATTATAAAAAAATATATAATGTTTGCCTTCAATATTATGAAAACCCAGAAAGGACTCAAAAAATTCCAAGAAAGACCAGTGAGGTCTGATTTCCAAGTAAAAGCAAATGATTAAATCAAATTTAAACTAACTTACAGTAAATTAGGGTCAGACAATGTGCATAATGTATCAAGGTCAAAAGGCAGGTGATTCTTTGAGACAGTAACTCTGAGCGCAGGGAGAAACTTTTTTTTATTTTTTTTTTTTTAATTGCAAAACCTCTGTGTCCTTTTTTGTATTCTTTAAAAGTTTTAATTAAAACAGTTTGCTGGTGGATGCCCAAAGTAAATACATGAGGATATAGCACTCTGTGTCTTAAGCAATGTCTGTGGTAGACAGTGTTTAAAATTTTTATGCCTTTGTAACTCTATGTATCCTTTATTTCATCACTCCCTTGGTAGCGTAACTTATTTTCCAAGTTAAACAAAGGCATTGGCAGAGAAGCTACAAAGAGTTCTAATCTCCTGACCCTCACACTGACAGTTCAATATATTTTAGAACAACTAAAGATATGGAAGTGGAATTATGAAACAAGTAGGCACTTTAGAAAAATGTTCTATAAATTTATAGCTTTACGGTGCAGTGGAACTGCTGTAGTTTTAAAAGAGCAAGGACATACATCTGGAAAATAAAACATAATGGTAGTGGCTCACTGCAAGAAAAAGATAACATGATCTGTCAAATAAAATTGTACAGAAAATGTGAGATTATTGGTTTCATTGGGATTTATTAATTTGATAAATTTCAATTCTTGTTTGCTAAATGAGGGTGGGGGAAGCTGCCATGCAGGCTGATGACTTGCAATCCCTTTATAACATGTTCTGGGTTTATTTTTCACCTATACCTAAAATTCATGCAGTTAGCTAGGGAAAGGTTCTCTCCCCTCAGCGGGCCAGTTCTTGCAGCAACTAAAAGCACACATATTCAAGCATCAAATGTCACCACATTGCCATCTTACTGTGAGTGACTGGAATTTACTTCCTATTGTTAGTGGTGCTGAAAATTTCTACTAGATACTACAGAGTTCATAATGTGTTGTCTAAACTGAAAACATTTTCAGGGACTGAACTGACCTTTTAGAAAACTGCACTTTCATCCTTAAAGTGCTGGACTATTGCAATATTTCATTTAAAAGGTTATTTAAACTTTTTTCATCCTTTTGTGGAAAAGGGTAAGGATTATTTTGTGGAAGAAGTATCTTCATATAACTCTTCCGTGTCAAAAACCAAGGAAGAATACCACTCATTATTTTAAAATTGCTTCAAGAAAACTAGGCAGAAAAGACCACGGCTGCTATTCTCCCTGAGAAATGAGCAGATAATTGTAATTCATATTTAATACTTTCTTTCTAGTTCTAGCTAATCATTATTAGAGATAAAGTGGACTTTTTCTATGAACATTCTGAGAAAAGATGAGAAGAAGAAAATATTTATCTTCTATGTTATTGACTTGGAACTGAGGTGCAGAGAGATGATGAGTTGCTCACAGTCAGTCAGAAAAATCTGCAACTAACTGTGTACTTCTCCAGTACCAGTTAAATGTCCCAACATAAAAATATCTTCCCCTACCAATTTGGCTGAAAAGGGATTGATTGCTTGTAGAGCCTAACCATAATGCAGCACCTGTGCTTTTAAGAGAAGGAAAAAGAAATTGAACCAGATTGCAGAGTTGCCAGCCTGAGGAGTGCTGACCACAAACAGCCTTTCCCCCAACAATTTATCAGAGGAAGGGAGAAGAAGTATTAAAGATAGGATTAATCCTCTTTAGAGGGGAGAATGTGGGAAATGATTACTGCAAGAACTGGTTGGCTGTAGTGCTAAGGGATCAGATTGTAGGAAAAAAATAACAGCCTGCTTCCCAATGATAAATGAATATGTGAGCTTCACTGATGGCACACATGACTGTTTTTAGACTTAGAAGAAGTGACAGAGGAAGATGAGCAGTCATGTAAGTGGCAGGGTAAGTGTATTAAAGGCATAGCATAAGAAAAACGAGCTGACATAAAGACCAGTGACCGTAAGGAGAGGTGATAAAAAAAGAGAAGGGAACATATATTAAGGAAATGAGTTAACTCTTCACATTCTGAATCTTGTATAACTCTTAAGTCAATGAAGAAAACGGCATTGTTCCAGGAAATAAGTGAAGAAATGTGGAATTATGAACAGAAAGAAAGAAATACAGAAGATTTAACTGTATGTTTTGCTGGCATCATCTTCTTAGAAAATTTGATATGCATTTGATTCTTTTTTCATGATCACACACATGAAATGGATATTTGGCATTTCCAGAATGCTCAAACACACCTAATTAAATAAAGCAGACATAACAGAGTAAGGTGCAGCCCAGCCACTTATTCCTGGCCTAGTTCGGTTGCAAATGGTGTGGATTACATGCAAATTTTTCCTTTGAAATTTACCATAAATTGTGTTGTCTTGCAGTAGGCTGGGTTAGGAGTGCACATACATTAATGGAGGATCAGCTGCTGAATATAATTTATAAATCTGGTATAGCTTATATATTTCAGCCACAAATCTCAAACAAAAATGAACTAAATAAAATGAAATTAAGCTTTCAGGGACTACTGTAGAACTATTGGACCAACATAAAATATTTTCTTCTAAAGAAATATCTCTCATATTTCAGAAGAGAGTATGAGACCAAGGACAACTTAAGAAGTGGACCACCCTTTTTTGGAGGCAAGAAGCAATGTACAAAGATGCTCCATTGTTACAAGCTGCTGCAAGCAATGAGCAGTGCAACTGAGGTTTTACTTATTTTTGTAACTTCTACAGAGGCTGAAACAAGTGCAAGTAGATCCTGAGGGAGAAAACAGAAGCTCAGTCCACATTTTAACCCTAGCACTGGCAAAAACAGGAAGCTGCTTCTGAAAGGTGATCCACCTACAAGCTAAACAGCCACTGAGATCTTTGTTGAAGTTGAAGCTGCTCTTATTGCATAAACATGAGGTTTTGAACAAAAGAACATCATAGGGAAGTAATCCTTTGGGCCTCCTATTGCCTTGCAGTAGCTGTAGCTGCTTACATCATCTCTGTTTAGGTGTAGAATACTTATAGGATCACAGAATGAATGGTGTGGATTGAAAGAGACCTTTAAATGCCATCTTGTCCAACCCCACTGCAATGAACAGGGACATCTGCAGCTACATCTCATTGCTCAGAGCCCCATGTAACCTAGCCTTGAATGTTTTCAGGACTGGGGCATCCACCATCTTTATGGGCACCCTATTATACTTTTGCATCTCTTTTTGACTCACTTTTCACAGGTATTACGGACTGTGCATGGCATAGACAAATGGAATAGTCAACCTAAAACATCCTTTTTTGTTGATGAAGTTGTATTAGAAATGATTAAATTTTTTTTTTCTTTCCGAGAAAATATTTGCCTCAGAATAGGGTAGTATAGTGATGTTCAAGTAAAAAGTTGATAGCTATAAAAAAGGCACCACTATTCCACTTTCTTTTCCCAAGAGACCTTTAACACAGGATTATAAATAGCTGTGGAAAGTAAGATGCCATGCAGCAGTAACTATGGAGATAAATGTTTACATTTAATAGTCAGTAATATGTTTATGTTGTTGCATCAGGAGCATGCATCTTATGGTTGCTGTTTTACTCCCACAGGTCAAATATGTTGCAGATGTTCAATGTAATAAATGATATGCACCTCTATATTGAACAAAACTAAATGCAAATATAAGAGATACTTCAAAATAATAATTAAAAAAACCAAAACCCTCCTGAAACTGCAATTACTTCCTATCCTGAGGAAAAAATAGACAACTGGCAGTACTTTACCAATACTCAGTGAAAAATTGAGGATGGCAATCCTTACA
>VZTT01002141.1:9934-19969 GCA_013400855.1 Buphagus erythrorhynchus
GCGTACAGCAAGAAAACTCTTGTTCATGATGGAAAGATCTTGACTCAATAAATTGTTAATGGAAAGGTATCTTATTTGTAGAAAGACCCCTTGTGACTTCTCTTATCAAAGTCCAGTAACCACATTTCAAGAAAGAATAGAAAGTTTTGAACTCAGTAGATAGCTTTCAAGGCATGCATTTGTAATTTTCACATTCAAGATATTTCTTATTTTTAAAGTATATATTTAAATCTTTTCTGATGTTCCCCTGTACTAAATTCCATATTTCTTAACAAAGGAAAGTTGCTCTAAAGCTTCACTCTGTATTTTATTTTCTGGTACTATTTAAAGTTCTGAGCAGGCAAGAGATATTTTCTAGCTGAACACATCATGGTCAAAAAATTTGACATCTGTGAAAAGTAGTCTTTCCACGAGCATAATCTATTAGCAGCAGCAGGAAACAAAAATTATCAAGCCATCTATCACCCAGGATTGTCTCCAGTAACAAAGAATAACCAGTAACATGTAACTTTCAGGGAACATTGGGTCTTTTGTTTGTTAAACAGTTTGAATTTCAGGAAAATCACATTATCCATTTTAGCAGAGAGCACAAATGAGTATAAAAGACACACAAAATATCTTGTCTGGAAAACTACTGGTCCACTGCAGTTAGCAGCCTGGCACATCTGAGATGCACTGATCACTCTCTATTTAATTTTCTTCCTTCTTATCCTGCTGATTTTTATGTAACTTTATTAAAAATGCTTTGCATTATTTTACTCCATGATTCCTGACCCTAAACTTAATTCAGTTTAACACAGCTGAATTGTTACTGTCTTTTGCAGACTGAGTTGATGTCCTTGCCTTTCTTCTTCTTCCAGATCTGATTTAAAGCTATATNGACTCTTTCTGTGCCTGGGCTGCAAATCAGCTCTGTGCAATGACCTTATTTAAAAAAAGAAAAAACATTACTTTTTTTTCCCTGGAACTCAGACAATCACTTACAAAATGTCAAGACAAACAACTGAATCTTCTCTATTGAGATGCACTAATATAATTTCATTAGAGCTTAACCTTGTCAGGAAAAAGAGTGCAGGATATATCCAGTCTTTGAGGCTAGATTGCAGACAAAAGGGATTGCATTGCAGAAAAAAAAAAGCCTAAGGGCGCCCACCTCCCAAACTCTTACATTATTTCATACCTTTTTGAAATGAGTAGCTGAATTTTAACAATATTTGCCTTGTCTAGAATTTTTATGCNACCAACCAACTGAAAAAACCCAAGACAAACACCATCTAGCCCCTGCCTCTCCCTCCCCACCTCTGCCCAGTCCTGAATGCCTTTCTTTCATTGGTGCTTCTGTGTAGGACATTGAAGACACTCAAAGCCACAGAAGGTGGTTGAGGAAGGTGCAGAAGAGTTCTGTTAAAGGTGCTGTTAAGAACCTTACCTCTCTTCATAGCCTGGGTGGAGAGGAAAGGTCTTTTGGCATCCCATATTAGAGGGGGGATATGAAGCTTGTGGAAGAATGTCCTGAGCATGTTAGAGAAACAGGGAGGCAAAGAAGTGACATGAAAGGGAATGGATTTGTTTCTAAATAAGAGAGAGATGTTTCTCTCTTTCTCACTTTTTCTCTCTGTAGAAGAATCCCTAAAATTCCACACTAGATTCTACCAAGGGCTCAGTAGCTGCAAGAAACAAAAATGACATTGCACATCATATTTTTTTGGGAGCTGAGCTCTAGATATTTGCTCTCTTAGGCAAGGAATTGCTCACCTTTAATTGCCTCAAGTCGACCATCTGAAAAACAGAGCCCTCCAGCTCATTAGTAAGTGTAGAAAAATTTAGCTCTGCTTCATAAATATGCTTGCAGAGAGCAAACATCAGGCAGAGGTACAGCACCAAAAGGCACACATTTTCAGATTTTCACCTAAATGGGGTATCTTTCACCCAATCTGAAAGTGTTTTAATTGCTCTGTCAGTGACTTAGTTGAATACCAGAGTGTGTATGGATGGTAACATTAAAGAGAATAAGAATGAGGTAGGGACTTGAAATCACATGCCAAGATTGCATTTCTTGTCAATGTTGCCACAGAGAGACAAATTTGTCTTACTGGACAAAAGGTGATGGGTACTAGAGAAAACAATTCTATATTTGGAAATTTCTGGTGAACAGAATGATTGACAGTTACATTGAGAGAAGGAAAAATAAATAGTGCCTTGTGTTTCAGGTCTTTTGCTTGGGTCATACCATTCAGAGTTCAAATAGCCGGTTTTTAAGAACCCTTGTGTTTGGTTTTACCTTTGGAAAGTGAAGAAGAAAATTTCAATGACATACAGTCAATGTACACTAGTAGTAGGAATCCTGGAATTCATAGGATGAAGGCCTACACCTTGGTCTACTTTTATTAATGTTATGAAAAGTCTCTGATAGCCTAAATACTAAAGCTCTTCAACAGCTATTTTACTGTTATTCTAACATATTTACCAAAAATATGTTGTTAAAAGACCTATAAAAACACTTCTATTGAAAAAAAAATCCAGTATTTTAATGCTAGTCTCACAGTCTCAGTGGCATGTCATACTAGATTTTAATATGAAAGTACTAGGGTGCACTGAGATATCTTGTCTTGGCAAACAGAAGCAGTTGAAAGAAGTTTAACTTTGTTAACTTTAGCTTCAATGGAAACACAAAGAGGAAAGCCAAACCAAAACATCAACCAAAACAATCCCAAAACAACGTTCTTCAGGTTGAAATGGAACTGACTGGCAAAATCAATTAATTATCCAGTAGGAATCAAAAGCAGTGATCACAGCAGGGGCCTGAAATCTCAAATGAATTCTGAATCTCTATGAGCCACAGATCACTAGGAACGAATTGTCTGTCTGACTGCCTTTACTACAGACAAGTATGAGTTCAGTGAAAAGGTAAGATTTAGCTCAAAAACCATGTGGTTTTGCTGTGTGCCTTCATCCTTTGTACAGAGAGACAGTAGCTGTTTTGAGCTGTGGCATTCAAAACCTTTGCTGATATAAGCCTTGCGGTCAAGAATTTTCATACAGAGAGGTATGTTAGCTCTGTGCAAAAATTAAAAGAAGGAAATCATCGTTAGGTTTCTTAGCATGTTTAATTAAAATTCAAGAAAAACATTATCATTTTAAAGTTCCCCTTATTAACTACTAGCTCTCTGTCAGCTACATGTCACTGTAAGTATTCATTCTGTTTTTCAGAGCTCTATTCCTCATCCACACTCCTTCAATCCTAAAGTGACCAGATTGAGCTCTTCTGTAAGTTGCAACCAGATCCCAAGATTCACTGAAAATCCCCTTACTCCACTATTTTGGGGAATCCAGTATCATTTCTGGTAGCTGAACTGTCCCTCCTATGTTCTATGATTGGCATATTTGGAGATATCCACCTACCTTCTTATGGTGGTGATGAGGCTTTCTACTTTGGGACTGTTTAAATTTTCATGGACTGAGACATGAAAGACCCAGTGAGGTCTGAATGCCCACTCCATTGTCTTGACAAGTGCTGCGGACATGGTAGTGTACATCTTGTATTTGACACAAACTCCTCTCATGAACATTAAAGCAAGGAGAATGAAATTCAACTTCCTCCTCTGCAGACGAGAAGTTAATTTCATTAATTGAAATGTTGCAGCTACGGATCTGAAGAGGAAGCAGCCTTGAAACAAGAGGAATGCATTCAGAGGGGCAGAGATGATTTAAGACAAAAGCAGCTGTTTGTCATATAGATGAACTCTACTTTACTATAGGTGAATGATATCATATTTTGTTTCAACAAAAAAAATGTGCAAGCATCTGTGCAAAATGTGAGTGAACCTTTTCCACATGATGAAGCAGTCTAATGTTATGAACCATTTTAGGGTGAGCCTTGTGAACTCTTAGCTTAGAAACAAATTTTTTATTTTTCTCTCAAATATCAATTATTGCATACATTACAGTCATAAAATTTGTTACCTTTACCATCAGCTTGATCTAAACTAAATCACCAGCTTACATGTATGTGGTAATAGTTTAGACTCTCAAAGATATGGTCACAGTGGTTGATTTTTAGTTTAGAAAGTATGATTGTGGTCCAAATTATCAGGCAGAAGATGTCTTAGTTATTTAATCAAGGTAGATAGACACTTATATTTACTTTTCCTGCAAAAGCTAGGTTTCCTAATCTCCATGCTCCTCCATTTCCATGGGTTGGTGAAAGAAGAACAAACAGACCACTGCCACTTGCTGTATTAGAGTGATCAAGATCAGAGGAGGTATTTGAAAATCATCCTTCCAAATACTTCTGCTTTGAATAAAAAACTATTAAAAAATTGGTAGGACTTTTGACTAGCATACCAGCAGTCATTTAAAAATTTACACCAGTTTATGAAAAGCAATTGTAGGGTTTACACATGGAGCTGGATACACTGCGAACTCAATGAATAGTATGATGGAATGGAAACATGGTGTCTCTCTTAAGCCATCTCTCAACACAAGGTCGCGTGGTTTGGCAAAACTGTGAGATCTCACATCCCATCTAGTCAGCGCTGAAGAGTGCAGGTAACTGTCTGAGGGCTGGATCTATCTGTTTAGGATGGAGCGATGAGACACTAATAAATACTTTTCACAATCATACCGCTGAACACCAGTTCTCATCTTGTCATTTCTTAAAATGATTTCTATCCTTCATTGTTTGCAGTGAGAAAAATGCAGGTAAAAAGGATTATGTTAGATTTTCAATGAGGGAGAGTGTGTAGTTTAAGCCAAGGGATTTAAAAGATAAGTGTGTTTTACTGACTTTTGAATTCTTATTTCCTATGAATACAATATATGTTGACCATATGTGTTTTAGGTTTTACCTGCATCTCTTCTCATCCACACATCATCAGTTTCAACACAGGATATAACATGACTGGCAGACAATCTGGAACCAATCTGTTTATCTTAAAATTGTTGCTGAAAAGTTTTAGAAGTTGCAAGGTCGTGAACCGGAAAGAAAACCTTGGAAGTAACAACAAAGTATTTGAAAGACAGTAAATAACTTCAGAGTCTTCTATCAAGATCCTTTTGTGCGAAAAGGATATATGCCATCTCTCAGAAAACCATTTCAGTGGAATAGTATTCCTCAAGTATTAATTCAACCAGGAATCAACCATGTAGTTTTTAATTAGCATTGTAATTTTCAAGAAGTGAAAGATGGTTGCTTTATAGACTTCATATGCAGCTCAGAAGGGGCTCCAAACACATCAGGATTTGTTTATAATATGCTGCTATTTTTAAGAGGGTACATCTGAGATACAGTATGCACTTGAAGACCTTGTGCTGCATAGCTAGAAAAATTTTATCAAAAGCCATTAATTCAATGTATTGCAATTTTGTTCTCTGATGCTTTTCTCAGCATTTAAAAATCACAGACTGTAGATGGTTTGCAAATAACCACTCTAGGAGAAATCTCCCACATGTATATTAATAAGGATAATATAAATATTCCACAATAGATGAATGCTTATTGAGGGGCAAATATAGGGCAAATCCTCTGTGTTTTTTGTTTTGCATTACAGTCATATCTGACATTCAACTACAATATTTTGCATTCCTTTGTCTCTGATACTCAAGAATAACACAAATGCTTTACCAACATCAGTGGACTAAATCTCAAAATATTTCTGAAACTCAGACTCATGTGTGCCTATCATTTATTACTACAGTTCATAGCTTTCTTATACTCATTTTATCCTACTGTTTTCAGAATTTAAAAATTCTGCTTGGAAATGTATGTACTTTTCATCTTTTACATATTTCATTGTTGACTAGAAGATAAAATCTTGCTGCCTTTCATCAACAACAGCAAGATTATGGATAAGCATCATCAGCAATTCCCCTATCAGCATGATCATTGTAATGTCCTTAGAAGACATGGAATCATAGAACAGCTCAAGTTGGAAGAGACCCATAATGATCATTTGGTTCATGTTCCCTAATTGTTCCCCATTATTCAGAGTGTCTTAGAAGACTTGCATATCTACATTGGTGGCAACTGAAGGTGGATTCAGGGAAGGTTTCCAGGAAGACTTCCATGAATACTTTAAGTTCTCCAAGCTCACAATAAGTTTAGTGCTCACAGTCTAATATCCAAGGTCTTGCTGAGGCTAACGAAGTGTAGGCAGCATTTCTGTCTAGATCTCCTGGCTGCCTCTTTTGTATTCACCCTAAACATGTGGCTCAGTCCTGTGAAGTCCTGACTCTTTTCCTCTCCCCTAGAAGTTGAAAGGAAATTGTTTAAAGTGCCCAGCAGCTCTGAGGATCAAGCTCACAAAAAATGCCATTGTTTGGAGATTGAATTGTGGTAAGTCCTGCTTTTGTACCATGAGTTCATTACTATATAAATTCACATTTACCCACAATTCCTACTGAAATATATTTTGAACAGCAAGCCTCCACAATTCATTTGTTCAATCTGGTATTTATTTAGAGATACTTTGTTTTGTTTAGGTTTTGTTCATCATTATGGGTCATGGCCTTACTTCCACTACATAGGAAAGTAAAGATGCAAGGACGCCATGTATCAAAAATCAATTGAATCAACTAAGACTGTTTCTTAAGAATCTATCCCTAAACAAGCAGAGTGAATTTTAAAAAATATAACCCTTTTCTTTTATTTTCCTCCAAAATTTTTAATACTTGATTTTCTCCCACTGTTATTAATACAATGCATGTATGTTATTTCCTGTCCACTAGCAATAGCTATCACTGCATCGCCTACTTCAGCAGGGAAGTTAAATACAAGCCTTCCTCTGAGTGCAGGGTAACTCACCTTTTTAAAAGCTGAAATCCCTTCCTGAATGCTCGTCTAAAACATACACTGTTTGCCCAAGAGAAATTTCTAATTATTTAGGTAAACAGGGAAAGTAGTCTGGGTAAATACATATCCAGGATAGGCTAAATATTAAGGTGTTTTAGAAGAATATTTATTGAGTTAAATATATTTATGGATACACACACATGCATATTGGTACCTGAAGTTTATACATTTTGGTGTACTATCTCAGAGCCATAGCAGCTCTTTGGTGACAAAGTTGGCAGTTGAGGAATCCAATTTAAAAATCATAATTGAGCAAATCATAAGAACAACAACAAAAACCGAAACCAACCAAACAAAAAAACCCCACCCAAGATCCGCTCATAAATTTGATGGAATCTCAACATTATCAAGTCATTCATTTGGATAATGCCAACTTAGAAATAAATTGGTATTATTTAAGCAGCCTCCTCTTTGTGATGAGTTTGTTATATAAACATTGCCTTAAAATCCAGAGGACACATGAATACCTGGTAAAATCTTACTTGCCATATACTTTCTTGGATGATAAATTTTAAGAAAAGAAACTAAAAAAAAAAAAAGTATTTTTGACTAAATTATATCCATGTAGAAAAAACTAAAGTAGTTTAAAAAAGTGAAATTAATCCTGCAGGTGATCTTTAAAATTTTCTTATGGACACTGGAAATCTACTGTATGTTATTATCCATCCTGTTTAAAATATCTCCATTGGAAGACAAATCTCAGGAAGCTTTTCAGGAAGATATCTTAATTTTTGTACTCTAAAGTAGAATGATTAAGGAACATTGAAGAAATACTAAATACATATTCTGGCAAGTGCCATAGATTGGAAAATTTCTAAAGGAGTATTAAAAATCAAATTCAAATAAAGATGCAATAAAAAAGGTACATATAGGACAGATAGATAGACATCAAGCTACCATTGATTACAGGCGAAAATATCTTTCAGTTTTGAATTTCCTCAGTATGTGTAAGCAGTTCTATTAAATTAAGGTGTTACTGACAGCAGTTTTTACTTAAAATGAGTAAATTAAAATGTAGAGAAAACAATATTGTTGCCACTTCAGACAGCTGTGTATATGAGTGGACTGGAGAGACACATGAGAAAGCAGATATCACATTTTTTAGCAGAGAGCTAAATAGTTTTTAATTATGATTTGTTGTTTCTTTTATCTCAGTAATATTCTTATTTCATGTCTAGGCTCCCTGTTTCCAGTTAACTGTTTTCAGTTGCTGAGTTCACATCTAGAGACATAAAGGCGACAATTTAAATAAGGTTAATTTTAAAAAAATTGCATTTTGATTGGGGTGTGCCATAGCAGATAAAAAGCTACTGTGCAGCTGCCTGGCTGAAAACCCTCTAGCTGAGCCCTGATAAAATTTATCACAGGGACACACATGGGAATGAGCAGCTTCACAAAGCAGCCTGTGGTGAAACATGCAACAGCTAAATATCTAAAGACATGATAGAGCTTTGACAATGAAATGGTGGCAAAAAGGGCTAAAAGCATGTTAGGAAAGGTTTCTCATGGGCCTTGGGTTTATCTTCTGAGACATTTTGTACACAAAGCCAGAGCAGAGAGTGGAATGCCATGTACCTGAGCCATCCAAAAGAGCTTGCCTTCCTGCTCTTCCTGCAACACACCTTGAGCAGGAGTGGCAATGGAAGAGCAAGGCTGGTCCTAGCACTCAAAACAATCTGATGCTGGACTTCTGTCACTTAAATTTTAAACTTTTTCTTCCTGCTGTAATTATTTATTTTTAAAGTGCTTTAGAAGTTAAAAAGGAGACTGTTTTTTTAGAGTACATGTGACCCAAGCCAGAATGTCACCAAAACCCCTGATCTGTAAGGTCATCAGGTTTTTTGATGAATTCAGAAAAGCTCTAAGATAAGCAAAATGCAACGTAACTTTGTTCATTAAAGGAATATATATGTGTAAGATTTCTCTTTCTATCTCTAGCCACTCTGGTCCTGCTTGTGGCTTGAGAGGGTAAACTCAACATGCAGATACCTGAGTCCACAATGGTATTTTTAGCTCAGTTGTCCAAGGGTCTGGAAGATTTAAAAAAAAAAAAAAAATCCCCAAAATCAAAGTGAAACATCCTTTCCTCTAAAGAAAATCTGGATTAAAGGACCTGTTGAGAACAATGAAGAGCTGGAGGGTTAAGCAATAGCATAATGGTTTGTGAGAAATCAGGCATGGAATAGAGGTAATTGGTGACTTACACAGACTTTTTTCATGTGTTTCTGATACTCCTGAAAGTCTGCTGATTCTTTCTGTGAAGGACAGGTTCTGCTTTCTCCTTTGCTGACATTTACAAGCAACATAAATGAAAATGGTAGTATTTTATACCTGTGTTGCACATGGGTGAATTGCTGTAGGAAGAATACCACAACTGCAAATCAGGTCCAGAGAGCTTAAATGAGAAGAAGCAAAAGGTTCATAAAAGAGCATAAGCTAAAGCCTATTGCCAAGGTGGATAAAGAAAAGAGAGAGAATAGAAGAGGAAAAGGTCAAAGAAAGTATGTAAAAGAGAGGCGGGGGGGGGAAATGGAACCAGGATCAAAACAAAGAAAAGGACAGGAAAAAAGTTGTCGTTGTTGTGTTTTCTGTTTGTTGGGTTTTTTTGTTTGTTTTGTTTTGTTGTTTTTAAGTTTTTTTTGTTTTTGTTTTTTTTTTTTTTTTTTTTTTTTTTTTTTTGTTTTTTGTTTTTTTTAATGAAACCATTCACAAGCAAAAAGCAGGGACTAGTAACAGGGAAAAGGGACAAGAACATGAGAAACTGACAAGAATATTCTCCTTCCCTGACAAGCAAATCCTAAAGCCCACATCAACCCATGCTCTAAGAATGGCTACAAGGGATTGAAACAAAAGGAAATAAATACAAAATGCACTTTTCCCTGCACATTGCAGGGAAGATGTATGAGGAGATCAGACAAAATGGTTCCCAGAGTCAAAAAAAAAAAAAAATCACACTGAGAGCAAGTCTCAGATTTTACTCCATGGTAGTCTTGTATGCACCAAACATATTTTTGAAACCCTTGCCCTTTTGGTGCCTTTTCATCACAGTGCAGGACTCCTTGCATTATATGAAGTATTTGTTTAGCATCTTCTGAGCTGACAGTGGGGAGCCAGGCTCTCTCTCAATCAATCAGGGAGGCATAAGAGTGGAAGTGCTGATTAACGTTTGTTGGGGGTTGAATTTT
>VZTT01002145.1:9143-42090 GCA_013400855.1 Buphagus erythrorhynchus
ACAATTTCTATTCTTTCCAGCTTACAGTTTCCCTTTTTCTTAATTTTATGTTGCTGCTCTCAGCAGCCTTTTGTAGGCCATTCCCCAGCACACATTCAGCAAGTGCACATGCATCCTTCCTTATCTTCTAGCCATGTAAACTATATTGAGTAATTTAATCCTTTTCAAATGCGTTTTCTTCTCTTCCTTTAGATTCAGGAAAAAGTAGTAGTTTCTTTTGGGATATTTCCCGCCCGAACTTCCCTTCCACCTGTCTCTTTGTTCTGCTGTCCCACTGCATTTGAAAAAAACTGCTACATTGATCTGCTGAAAGCAGTAAGACAAAAAAGACACAGATGATTTTGGAATAATATCAAGTGCACCAAAGTCATTCCAGAGGGGAAATATAACACAGACAATTTTCTTCTTTCATGAGACAATGGGATGGAAGATTGGCTGGCTGTCCACTCCTCTCTCAGTAAGACATGTTATTCAAGTGCCCCTTTACCTGTCTAGCAGAAGGATCAGGCCAACCTCTGGTACAGAGTAAAAAGACAAGCACAAACACAAAAAACACTCCCAGGCAAGCACGTTCCCTATTGACACCATTACATCCAGCCATGGCAGAGATTTGGATCTCAAAGCACCACTCCTCCCTCTAGGTCAACCTCCCCATGGGCTGAAATGGAGAGCAGCTCAGTAATTGCTTGTGGGACAGCTGGCTGTAGTCAAGGTCGAGGCTGCCCTTTGCTAGGTGCCAAAAATCTCAGCTGAAGACTGGCTACACACTGGAGAAATCAGAGGGGACAGAATCCCTTCCAGTCTGAGGGCTGGAAATCAGAGAGGGATCACACACCACAGAGCTCCAAAATGGAACAAACCATTCTAACAAGATGTTTTTGATTAAGCAGGAAATAAAGATTAATTTCTTAGTGCCACATCTAACGGAGCTGCTGCCTGTAATTACAGGCAGAGGAGTGCCAGAGACAGCACAGCCTCTGGGTATCCCCAGGCAGAGATTCCCAAGGGAGACAGCTCTTCTCAAGGTAATTGCCTATGGACTTGCCTGAGTAGAAGTACTGCAAAACACACTACACAGTAGCCCAGCCCCACTGAAACAAGAAGCTTGTGCAGATTTCCATCTGATGGCCAGGACAGCACAGCCACATGGGCCATTCTCTGCAGCCTCACTGACTTAAGAGGGAGGAACATTCACCAGCCAGAGCACACCTGGGCAAGGATGAGCTCTTGGCCCTGTCTGTCCACTGCAGGCTACTTTGCTCAACTGCAGGAGAAGGAAAATAGATGCTTTCTGGGACTGCAGAGCCACAGGCTACTAGGAGAGTCCAGAGATTGTTCAGCTTCAGGGAGAGTCTGAGCTTTCAACAGATTAACAATATTATCTGCTCCTAGTTGAGAACAGGAGTTGAGGATCATAAGCAACAGAAAACTGCTCCTGACAACACCAGCTCTGTCTCCTCCTCACACGGATGCAGGAGACCTCATTAATGCATTTTTACTCCACACCATCATAATCTCTCTTGACTTTCAATGGCTTTGAGCTACAACCACACACCTTGAAGAGCCTGATAAACTCAACTTTAAACTGATTATTGAAATATCCAAGCTGTTCATGCAATGACTGCCAGCTGAAGCTGCACTCTCTTCACTGCTTAATCTTCACTTACAGTGACAGAATTCATTTGTTCTTTCCCACTGCACTCCTTATATCCAATTGTGCATTCCCAAACCCTCACACATACCCCCTCTTCCCACCTCCAATGAGCACACTGCTTACAGGATTTCTGGAAATAGCTCATTTAAGGGAGAGCTTATTTGTTTCAAGCAATGAACAAAAGAGAAAAAGCAAAAAGAACAACTCAATTACTGTTTAGTTGAGGACAAAACTAGAGGATCTTTGATAACTTTATGTGCAGCAACAGCAGAACTTCATATTTAATTATTTTCCACTTCCTCTTCTGAATTCCTAAGCAATATTAAGTAGCATCAGCTCTCCACACTGCCAGAAGCAATTGCATTTAGAAGTAAGACATCCCAACATAACTTTAAGAAGAAGCTATAAATACCAAGATGCAGCTACCACACCCAGCAAGGGGAATGGAGCTCTTTCACCACCCTGCCACCACCTATGGCTTCAAGCAATTAATGGACTTACCTGAGCCTTAAGGCCTCATCTGAGTGAGAAATCCCCACACCTCTGCCACAACAGACAAATCCTTCCTCTAAGCTGCCTCCAGCTCCTTTCATTCTCCTCCAGACCAAGAGACAGAGGGAACTCAGAGCTCTCAATCCAGAAGCATCCTCCACATTGCTAACCTCTTGCTCCTCCTCCCCATTGCAAATGTGAAGGTTCTTTCCCCTTGCAGCTGTTCCCACTCTCTCCTGAGGGCCACACAAGAAGGGCAGACAGCTGCAGCTTTCTGCAGCAAAGGTCACTTGCTGACTGCTTGCCAGGTGAGGGACAATGTCCATCCCTCTGAGGATGGCAGATATCATCTCCTCTGCCTGACATTTGCACAGTGCTTTGGAACACAGCTATGTAAATGTACAGCAATCAGGGATGTTGTTCAAATCCTGCAAACTTATCTGAAGCCAAGAGGGCAATACATTCAAGTACCTAGGTCAGTGTACTTAACAATCAGAAATGAAGTACAGGGCCTGTAAGCAAGTCCAGGTTTACTCAGATCTATGGCCAACACTTCATCACAGTTTTGCTGAAAGGCAAAATTCTCTCCAAAGAGAGCAAAATTCAAATCATTTGAAGAGATGGAGTGACACTGCATTTGTCATTGCCATGGCCAGAAAATTATCCAACCCATTGAACAGCATGTAAGTCTTTGCAGGTGGGTCAGTGAAAGCCTGAGGCACGGATCAGCAGGTACAGTAGAGGTCAAACAGCACCATGGTGTGAGCACTGAGGCCAGCAGAAACTGTGAACACACATGGATTTGAGGACACCACTTGGCAAAGTGTCATTTTCTACTTCTCTTCCACTGAAGGCATGGGAACACTAATGCTGCAACACTCCCCCACCTTCCCCAGCCCAATTAAGTCCCAGATAAAAGATTTGGCAGTGGTGATTTACCCAATCCCCCTATGCAATGCAATCAGATGTTTAGAAACACCATGAGTCCTGAATTCCAACTATTGTGTGTTCTTATTTTTTTGCCTCACAGATCAAAAAGCTTTTTGCACATTTTCTGTTATGTAACATGATCTACTGACCTAAGACATTTGCCTTTATTAATAAAATACCCTGAAAGTCACAGGTAAAAAGTGCTGGCACTCCACAGGGCAATAGATGTGAAATACTCCCATACTTTTGTCCAGAGCTTTCCATGCAGCTCCCTGTTTAATGAATCCATCACCAGGTTTAATGACCTGCCAGAGCTTTAGAAACACTCTTCCCTCCTCATCAATGATTCACATGCAGTCTTAAAGCTGTGCACAGATTAAAGAGGCTGCTGCTCTCCCACCTCGCTTCAACCCAAAGTGGTTTTAAATATTTCATCTCACCACAGAACTCTTCTGTACACATCCCAAAGGTGCTCTGAGAAGCTCTCACCGGGAGTTCAGCACCACCTGGCAGAGGGCCTGCTGGCACCACAAGGAAGCTGTCACTGCCAGGCATGCCCACATGCTATATTTACTTTCTTTAATGAGTCCTGCATGACCCCAGCTGCCAAGAATGGGGATAGGATTTTCTGAGGTAGTTGATGCTTTTTATGGAAAAACAGATTGAAGGCTTGATTGCAGGGACAGAACAAAGAAGTACCTGATCTGTAATTACTGGGGTCAGCAGGAGTTTTCCTTCAACTTCAAGGGAAATGGAGTCATGACCCTCTTCTCAGCTCTGAGGGGATTTAGAGGTTATCCAGAAACAGGCTGGATCTTGCACTTTCCCAGGTGAGCATGTCAAGGATTAGCAGTCTAATAGGATACCCATAGCACCCTGTAGCTCTTACTGTGAAGCTACCCTGATGTGAGAAGTCTCATGGTCCGGGCTGCCATAGAGACTTCCCCCTCCCTCCCCACACAAAGCAAGACTCTGCCGTGCTGCAGTCCTCATAAGCTCTTTTTTTGATCCCAGGGAAAGGAGAGCCAAGTAGCAGAGGGAAGAGGGTGAAAAGACCTCAAGCCACCCCCCAGCTTTGCCACCAGTGGCAGGATTTTGCTGAAACCACTCCAAGCCACAACTTTGCCTTGTCCCACATGGGAATGATACCAGCAGATCTCACATTCTAAGCCTCTGCCAGCTTAGTGGTCCTTGGCTAACAGCCACAGTCTCCACATGCCTGTGGTCATTCATGACACAGGAAAGGTTCCTCAGAAGATCACCCTGGGGTCCTCTGGAAAACTCCTGACCTTTGGATTTTCATTTAAATCAACTTAAACCTTCAGAACCTCCATGGCACAGAAGAGGTGCCCCCCACAGAAAAGGCTCCCTTTGCAGCATCTGTCCATGGTCAGAAAGTGGTTGAGGAACCAGATGATTCCCCTGCACTGCCAGGGACAGAACAGCAGGCAATACTTGGTCACATCATTTCTTTGGCCTCATTTCTTCTGTCACCCATAATGGAAAATGTGGAAAAAAATCCTTCAAGAGATGAAGAGAGTCACATCAGTCCACAGCAGATATGGCCAAATCATGAAAAATGTTGTTTGTGGGCACACTCAGAAAATGAGGCCTTGCCTTCTCCTGTGTAATTTGCCTTTCCTGTATAAGGAAAGAGTGATGACCTCTGTAGACCTGCAAAGGGTAGACCTGACTGAGGGAGAATAGAAAGATCCCTTCACTTAGTGCAAAACCAAACAAAAGTGAGCAATAAAGCACTGCAGAAAACAAGCAGGTAAGTACTAGCATTTTATCTTCAGTCAATACTGTTTCAGCATGGCTGATCTCTGAAATCTGATTTCATGTAGTTCTGCAAACCCATACCCCCTGGGAAGCTTGCATTGCTCTTGCTGAGCATTAGCTCTCACTTCATTTGTCCACACAATCCCTACACTGCTGTCATCTTGACATCCAAGCAAGCTTAAACAAAAACATAATCTCTCCATAAAGCACACCTCTCTTCTCAAATAGCTGTTGCTCTCAGGTGTCCTTTTCCATGAAATCCATCGTCAAACCACTTTGCCTTCCTCAGTGAAGGGAGCATGTTTAGAGAAGAGAGCTCTGTAGTACATTGCAGTCCCAATTTGCTGTGGCTCATTGCCTCTTTCTTGCTCACTGTAATCCTTCCTGGAGGTGAGAGGGCCATGGCATGGGTTCATGGCCAGAGTCACTGCAGCAGCCACAGAAAGATTCATTGTACATCCTCACTGTACAACAAAGCCATCAAGAAAAGAATGTGACAAGAGAGAGCATTCGGTTAAAGGGCTGTGTGATGAACAACTGGACCTTGAGGTGGATGAAGGCACCAGATGATAAGGCAAGGAAATATCCACTGCCATAATGTCAATTCACTTCATCCTTCTTTCATATCCCTTCTTGTCTGGTGACTCAGGACTTCCAATGAAAAGGAGCTGCTCAAGGCAGTTCAGCCCACACCCAGGAAACGCTGTGGTTCCCCTGCCAGCTCCAGCTGCCTTACTCTGCTCAGCACAGGGTGAATGCCCATGATTCTGTACAACCCCTGGCCACAAATCCTTGCAGTTTAACCACAGCACCAAAGCATTACACCAAAGGAAAAGATGCAGGTGCTGGGCTGTTTCCAAACTGCCTTCACTTGGCTGTCTCCAGTGCAGCTCAGCCAGAGAGCAGCACTGCAGCCCTCTGCATGAGCTCCTCACTGGAGTAACCCCACTGAGCCACCAGTGCCATCAGGTACCCACCGTGCCACCAAAAACCCTACACATCCAGGAAGTTTGAATCATATGGAAATCAAGATTGATCAAATCCCAATCATCTCCATCCCCAGCAAAAGCTGGGTGACCTTAAAGAAGTTTTATCAGGTTTGAACTTATCCCAGGTTATATAAAATTGCGGCAGTAATCTCCAAGATGTGAAACATGGGTATGAGAGTGCAATTATGCTAGAGTTGATTGCATTGAGGAGTTCAGGTTAGTGGAACCAAATTCAAGCTGGTGTGAATCATCACAGTTCCACTGGAGGGAACAGTTACATTATTTACTCCAGACGAAAATCTGTTTCACTAAGTTGAACAGAACAAGAAAAGGGCTATAAACAGAATCAGGCTTATAAAACAGTAAACCACAATTTTCTGTCCTTAAAATAAGTCTCTCTCCAACACTAGATTTTAGAACTGGGGCCATGTCAGGTGAAAGGCAAGCCCCTCCAAGTCCTTTGCTGACTTACTTACACAAAAAAAAGGATATAACTTGAGGACACCTGTCAGATATAACTCACTTGCCACATCAGGAAGCCAAGCTCATAGATGGACAGGCCCAGCTCCCCCTCAGCCACCTGAGAACATCGTTTAAATATTTTCTCCAGATGCAAAGCCAGCTCTAAGGATTGCAGCACAGGTGTTGGATTTTGGAGACTGAGGCTCCATGCTTGTTTCTACACAGCTACTCCTCAGTAAGGCTTTTAAGTTGTGTCTGAACCAGTCAGCCTTCAGGACTACCTTGCACTTATACCAATGAATACCTGTGCATAAAATATCCTCAGCTGAGAACTAGGGATTGGTGCCCATGACATTGGTTCTTTCGTCCTCAAGATGCCCTCTCATCTTCCTGCTCTTCCTCTTTTCATTGAATCCCTGGAAACTCCCTGAGATCTCTGCCACAGGGAACCAGGATCAAGAACAGACCTGCAGCTCCTTATTTCTGATGCCCAGCTCTGCCATATCCTGCTTCCTCCCAGAGCCCAGGTGGAGAAAACTCCTGAGAGTTCTGATTTCTGAGCAAGCAGCACACTGCAGGTGGCTTGGTGCACTGCAGGGTGTTGGATAGACCTGGCAACACCAGCAGTCAGAGGGCATCTCTCACACTAAATTTTTGGGATGTAGGGCTGGGGTAACAGACAAGCTTTTGAGCACTTTAACCCTTGTCACATCATTCCACCTACAAAAGGCTCAGACTATTCCAGACTAGTCAATTGATGGAGAACTACAAAATTAGGGTGAGCAATTTGACTTTACAGAATCCTGTAATGCCAGAATTTTGCACTGACCTTATTGGCCCCACAACATTGTACCACATAATGCACAGCTCCTCCACCAACCTCCATCCCCTGCAACAGGACCGGGATTTGAACACTGGAACATTAAATCAGAAATCCTCTGCTTCTCTGACATCTCCACGGGATTCTGCTGCTCAGGTTTCCCTGCCACAGGAGTTGGATTCACAGTAGAAGGGTTTTCAGCTATGGCTGTGAAGCTGATCTACATATTAATATAATCACCCTTTACAATTCAATAAGATGAGAAGTGGAAAAATATGAGAAAGAAAAGATGAAGCCCTCTGCAGATGTTGTCCTCACATATGGTATCCCATATGGCTGTATTTCACTGCTGCTTGGTTTTAAAAGATCTCTCTCTCCAGAGGGTAACCCTAGCCCTCTTCCATACTGTGATCAAGAGATTGATTAAGAAACAGGTAACCCTGCAAGCCACTTTGTCATTGCTGATAGCAGTGCTGAACAGCCACTGCTAAATTACAGCTATCAATCCCCCAGCCTGTACATGGATCCATTAATTATTTCTTCCATTGCCCACACAGACAGATGCTTCCTGTTTTCTTGACATAAGCTGTGTGGATCACTTGCCCATCTGGCTTCTTTGTGTTGCTATAATGGTAGTTTTCTCTCAGATGCCATGTTACAGCTCCTAACAGCCTCCACAGGGAGACAATATTATCACTTAGCATTTCTAAAGGACACATCTCTAATCCTCCAAAATTTGTTATTCACCCTGGAACTACTGGATTATGTTACGATGTGCTATTAGCCCAGATACACAGAGTGTGTGTAAGGATGGGAAACTGGTACCAGTGACACAACTTGCCAAACATCATAGTGATGACTAGTGACAAAGCACACACATGAGCAAAAATCTGAAAGTTTGTTTTCACATCAGCACATAAGGATAAAGAATGAGAGACAGCATTCCATGACCTGCTTGCTTAGGGAAAGCAGAGTCCCCATGCACAATGTACGGCTGCAGCTACAGCCAGGCCCAAGGATGATGATGCTTCTTTACAGTCATGCAGGACCCCAATGGGATCTTGGCAGGGGACAAGAGCAGCAGCATAGGGTGAAGCCACAGCCACACTGGCAGGGCCACCACCAGCAGCGTGCCAGATTCCACAAGATCTGACCAGTCCCCTGCACACACAGAAAGCTCCACGGTTTCTGCAGAGAGAGAAAGCCCCTCAGCATGAATTTCATCAACTAAACTGGAGATCTCTCCAGCTAGAAGATATAGAAAGGAGCTGGCTTAGGGGATTTCCACTTCAAGTTCACTCCTAGCCCATAACCTGTGAGGGGAAGATCGCCATAGACGTGACATTAGAGTAATTCTACAAATGATCTCTCCTGAGCGTCAGCTTCTCCAGGCAAAGAGGAAAGGGTAGTTTTGATAGCAGTTCCTTTTTCATTACTCACTTCCATACCAATAAGATCCTGTCTCTCCAGGGTGTTTTCCACTAGTGATTAAAGTTATGAGCCTTTGACCTTGTGCCTTATCAACACTACACAACACACTAACCTATAACCACCTAGAAACTTGCTGCCTTTCATCCCTTATTGCTTAATAAACTTGCCAACAGACCTATTGGAACAGAATAATGAAGCTAAGCAATTGCATTCAGCTGAGTAAATCTAGGAGCAGTGCCTGTTAAAAATAAATAAAATTAGATTAAAAAAACTCTCACAACTAATTGCGGAAATGTGGAGTATTATGAAAAGATCCCATCAGTTCAGCCAGAGTTCAAAAACCTCTCACTCTGCTGTTTCAGCTGCTGAAAGGAAGAGCAGTGTGAGAAAAGATGAGAGAAGGGGCTTGCAGAAATCTAGAAGAGAAAGAGGAGATGTCAGGACATACCCACACACAGTGTGTGCTCCAGGGAGCTGCTGCAGGAGCTGCAGACAGCATGGCCTTTGGAACAAGAGGAAGGGAAGGGATGGTGCTCAGAAGCAGGTGCTTTGGCAGAGTGCTGGGGAGAAGGCAGCCCAGCACCTGGCTCCTGAAGTCTCAAATTTGGTGAAATTTCAGCCAGTTAACATCAATAACCTGCAGTTTATGTTGTGTTAGTGCTGCAATTGGGCATTTTCTGGCATGAAGCACAAGGCAGATCTTCTTCCAGGGCAAAGACATAACAGTAAGGCACAGGGTAAGCACTGCACATGCAGGGACTTCTGGCACTGCCCTACTGAGCAGCCACATGAGGGCTATTCAGGTCCAGATGCTCAGTCTGGAGGTGCTGAAGGTACAGCACTTTTCCAACATTGCCTGTGTATGGAGCCTGTGGTGACCACATTTCCACCTCTGGGTGCACTGTTTGGGTCTGACAGACAGGCCACAGAAGACATCACCTGCATGACCCCACACAGACATGTCAGGGCTCATGATGCTGCCCCTTATATGCTGGGCAGCCTGAGACTGTTGCAAGACTTAAAGCCACAAAAATTTATTCAGTCCCCAGCAGGTGTTAGGAGAAAGCAAGAACCATGGCTTCCTCACATCCAATTCCCTCCAACAACAAGATCATTAGGGGAGAACACCCAAATCACTAGGATTATCCAGTAAAATGAATCTCTTCTGCCTCTACACCTCCCTGATCTCCAGGATCCAGGGCTATCACAAACCTTCAGTAGTTGCCACCACTACCCCAAAGTACTTTCTCCAGCTACCAAGTTACTTGCAACTGGATCTAGACCTGTGTCTGATTTCCTGGGAGAAATTGCTACTGCAGGTGTAAGCTGCTGCCCTGCTTTTCCACCAAGAAAGGCAATACATGTCCCAAATAGACAGAGAACAAGAAAAAGGAACTCCATCTCCACAGTGCACTTCACAGTAAGTGCTATAATTTATAGCACATAAATACTGTACATACACCGCTGCGTTTTGCAGACATTATCATCTCAAAGGGTAGGTAGGAGGTGGGAAAACAGCTTGTAACAACTGTAGCTTAGACAGCTGCTTTCTTTGCCATGTCTAATGCTGTTTAGAGAGGTAAAATAGGTCTACCCAGCAGTGCCTCTGCTTCTGCTAGGATACACTGCAGCTCCATGTGGGGCTTCTGCTGAATAATTGGGTTCAAGGCAGAATCATGTAAGCAATCTTGTAGAGGCTTTCTGGGAGAAAAACAAAACCATTCCTAACTCCAAGCCCATCCTTTTCCCAGAAAGAAACTGCACTGTCCTCATGCTGGGCTTTTGTACTGCATCTACCACAGTCTGTGTGACCCAGCCACTGTGGCTGAAAATCTGTGCACAGGATTAATCTCCCACAATGCCCGGTAGCACAGCTAATGGCATCTTTCAGCTGCATACAAGACTACTTTAAAAAGTTTTTTTCAACACCAAAAAAGTCAGTCCTGATCTTCCTACCCCTCCTCCTTTCTTCCCCCAACCTGGTTATTGGCCAGGTGTCCTTGTCCTCCCATGTCCTTGTGTCAGGCCCTCCACAGAGCCAGTTCAGCTCACTAATCTGACAGAATATGCTGCCTTTATTCTATCCTGGGGGAAAACTTTTGGCCAAGTTTGTTTAGTGAGTTAAATTGTCTCAGCAGGAGCTGACTAGCAAAACCAAATCAAAGCTGACAATAGCTCAACCACTAAAGATATACAAATGGAAAGTGAACAAATTCAGGATCAGAAAGACATTGGATCAGCTCAGCTGCACTACTGAACTGTACCCTCGATTAAACATGGAACATCTCATTTTACACTTCTATTAGACAAATAGGTGATTTCTCTCCTAAAGTCCACAGGCTATAAGAAATCATATTTTACTGGTCTAGTTTATTCTAGTTGCTGGATATCTTGGCTCTACTGGCCAAAAGAGTAGCTTTTTCTCATTTGTGCTTGGAGTTTGCCTTGAGGAAGTTTGGCAGGATGCAACTATGACATCTGTAATGGTAACAGCATGGGACAGGACTGCCAAGGTGATCCTGTTCTAGTAAGTGGAATCACACTGCACTTATGCAGCCTCAAAGAAGCCATACCATGACCCAGGGCTTTCAGCAGATAAATGGAGGCATCACGATGTCTGCTTCTGGAAGCCTCTGAGATGACCAGAGGCACAGCACAGCAGTGAATAGATCACTGTTTGCTCATCCTGTTGTTGCACAGGAGCTTGTGCTGTGACAGCTCAGTGTTGTCACAGATCTCTGCTCTGGCCCACCAGGGCTGCCACCAGGTCTGGCCTAGTCCCTGCAGACACAACTAAACAGTGGCCAGTAGCCCCTCTTGGCTCCTTCCTTCTTCTCTGCTTTGAGCTCTCAGAGCAAGGAAAGCTTTGCTTTTCCCTTCAGGGATGTTGGGCCAAGAGTCCTCCACACTGATGGTTTGTCTGAGCAGCACAGAATTGCCATGGTTACAGCCTTATTTGTGGACTTAGGGAGAACAGCAGGATTCATGGAGCCAAACTCAAAGGCTCACTTGTACATCAGAGAGATACAACAGGGGATGAGTCAACATCAGAAGGAAAATAAATTGCTTCTCCCACCACCCAAAATGCCAAAAGGGACAGTTAGGAAAAGCATCATTGCATCAGGGCTTTGAGGAAGGTGAGCTCAATCTCTTTCATTAAAAGGCTTAGGGAAATAACTAACTTTTATCCAACTGAGTAGGCAGCTGCAACTCAGTGCCCTTTCTCCTCAAGGGCAAAGTTTAATCATTCTTTCAGATGTGCAAACTGCTTCAAGCAGTTCTCTTTGCTCCTTATTTTGTTTCAGCCAGAAGTTGTGAGGTTCTAAATGCCCCACGTCTCCTGGAACCTCTGCTTGCAGCAGCACTGAAGGAGGCTGTGACAGGAGTTGAAGGTAGAGCCCAGCCTGGCAGACACATCTCACCTGTGTCAGCTTTCCCCTGCCCAGAGTGGCATGGCAGAGTCACAGCAAACCCTGCAGTGCAAGGTGCAGAAGCTGAGAAGGGCAGCAGCGTCCTGACTGCCCCTTTGGGTAGTGCTACCCCCCTTAAGAGCTCCATCCATTCATCCATGAGAGGTCACCAGGCACAGCCTGAGGCCAGAACCTGTGCATGTGCTCCCTCCCTCATCCCTGCAGTATGAGCAGGTACCACAAGTACTCAGCCATGGAACACCCTTGGTTTTGGTGGCAATTCCCACTGTGATTCACTTGGCCTGCAAAACAGCCAGACAAGCATCCACACTCCAGCTGTACAGCACTGCCAAATTTCAGCACCAAATAGCCCAGTAGCAAAGCTTGTGCTTGGCACCACGCTGGAAAGCTGGCCACAGCCTCGAGGACAGTGCAAAATGTTCCTGCAGTGACATTGCAATTCATGGCCTCAAGGGATCCTTCCCACCAGGCACAGACACCAGGACAGGGCTGGTATTTGCCCTGTGGTGCTGTGAGTCAGGATATGACCCACGAGGTTCTGTGTGTACACGAAAACACCCTCCAACACCACAACACAAATTGATTGCATCAGTCAGAGCCCTTGGAAAACATCTAGAAAGCAACAGGAGCCCACCACTCACTTCTAGAGGTCACTGTCCACGAACAGGACCACATGAACTCCTTTTTCAGGCTTCTTCCAGCACAAGATGATAAAAAGAAGGCTCAGTCCTCCCATTTTATTGGGCAGAGAAGCAGTCTGAGCATGCAGAAGAGCAAGGGCAGAGCCTTCCCTGGTGCAATATGCCTGACCTCTGCAGGTGTCCCTGTGTGACCAGCACTGCACCTTCTATCATATTCTGTGATTCTTTGAAGCCTGCTTGACCCCAAAGAGGCAGCAGCAGCTTAACAATTTACAAGCTCAGAGGGAGACTTCTGCTGGTGTGAATACCCATTCCCCAGGAAATCAATGAATTTACAGCCCCAGTTTAAACTGCTCTAAGCACTATCACTAAAAACATATTTGCGTTATTACCACTGCACTGTGCAGTTAATTGCTATACAAATATTTGTGCTGCCCACATTCATCACAAGGCCAGCTGCTGCCTCTGGGTGAACTTACTCAAAATCTGATGTGTTTTCCCAAGACTAGAAGTCTTAAAGGAGATGTCTCTATTTTAATGCTCTGAGAAACACTGCTCCAAAATTCCTTTCCACTGAAGTGGATCCTGAGCAACAGGGGACCATTTGCTTCAGAGGAAAAGCATGATGGGACAAGACTTCCCAGGCTATATTTTTGGACCAAGAAGTCAAGCTGAACTTACCTTTCCTTTTGTCAGCTCATAGTGTTTTATTTAGATTTATCACCAGTCTTTCCTACTCCCCTCTCTCTCTCTCCCCTCTTTCTTTTTTAATTAGGCCACTGAGGCCTTGTTTTTAGAAACCGGCTGGATCCCAACAGAAGCTTTTAAGTCTTAGACATCAAATGGCAGGCAGTTTACTATAGTTAATTATGATAATTTTTGCTTAGTAGTAGCTTCCCTCTGAAGAGCCAAAACTACTTAGAAAAAGCTTCAGCCTCAGGCATGAATTTCTAAGAACATATTTTTTGTCATTCATTATTTTACAAAGTTAAGTAGCAGCAGAAAGTTAAAATCCAGAAGGGAAAAAAGAGCTGACAAAAAGAATAAGCTTTTGGGGGCTGTACACCATCACATGACACATAAGCAGACAATGTTTGCCTTTTTCAGGCATCAGGCACTGCTGTGCTGAGCTGTGGCACGGGGTCTGTGTGTTCCATAGTGTCCCAGTCCTCTTCCACAGTTGTGTTCAGATGGAAAGGTTGCTCTGAATTGCACAGAAGGACAGGCAGCCCTTAACCCAGCCCCAGAGTGGAGAAGGCACAAAGGTCTCCCTAAATTTCTCACGAACAGGAGCTGTGATTGAGGCATGTTGTGTGTGGAGTGGAGGTACCTGGCAGTCCCAGGCAGCCAGTCCCACAGGGATGCCATCCATCCCCTTTGGATGCAGAGCTTTATGTGACCCACTGCAGGACATCCCATGCAGCCACAGACCAGCAAGATCATAGAAACAACAGAAAACTCCTCCCAAACACTTCTGTAGGGGGATCATGTGCAGCAACAGGGCTTCCAAAATCCCCTGACTAAAGCAGACCCTGCCTCTTAGCATGGATTCAGCCTGTGGGTGAGAACATACTGCATGTTAAAAATTAATATAACCCTGGCACTCACAAAAACCATCCACTACAAAGAGGATGGAGTTGATTTATGCAGGGATGCAGGGCTCTTGCACAAGAAGAGACACAAGCCAGACAGTGAGGAATTAAGAGCTACTTTCCCAATGTCTTGACAAATCATCACCTCGGTGCCTGCAGATTACTCAGCCTTACATGAGCTAAATACTTTGATTTCTGCTCCTGCTTTTTCTGTTGCAAATGAAGAATATTAACCTCTATCTGTTTTCCAGGATTTCCTTCTAGGTTCCCATAGGAAAAAAAACTTTGAAGAGAAGTTCGCCACCTGGAGAGGAGATGAAAACAGGAGAACTGACAGTTTGCCTTTGATTTCTATGGTTACAGAGTCTGGCCAGATAATCTGGGGCTTTAATACACAGATTCTTCCTTTTATGAAGGGTCTGAAAAGGTGGTGCTTTTATCAATTACCAAAATATGCAATATTCAGGTCTGCTTTGCTACTGATGAGTTTGTTTCATCTTCAGAGTCTTTTAGGCAGTTTAGCATTTCATCTGGGAATCTAGGAACCACTGGGAGCAGTTGAAGTCAAACTTTCAAATATTTATATTTGATGGGTCCAGAGGTAGGCACAAGAATGTAAAACACAAGTTCAGAGCTTCCTGCATAACCCATCTCAGCACTGGAGGAAAGGAGGAGGGGAAAATATATGTGTGTTCTAATTTAATCAAAAACAAGTATCCAAGCAATCACTATGGTCCTTTCCAGAAGTTCTCATTCTGTGGATGCTGCAGCTGTTTGTTTGCCAAGTGGTTTGAACAGCTTAATCATTGTTTAGTGTAAAAGAAAGTAATTGATTTTTGAATTTACACTGAGACATTGCACAGCACTGAGAAGATTGCCTAGATTTCCAAAAACATCTTTTAAAATGTTTGTCTTTTTCAGCAAAGCAGATCTGGGTCTCTGCCTACTTTCAGACAATGAAATTCTGGCTCTCATCAAGCTTGTTTCTATGCAAACATTTCTAGGTTTCAGATCAAATATATCTGGTGCTTTAGGCCAAACCTAGTGCACGAGAAGCTTAGATGGCCCCCATGGTCCCTTCCAGCCCTATTCTGTACAGTTCTGAAATAAACACTGGCCTTGTTTGTCCTCTCACTGCCCCTTCCTTGAGTGCTACAATCAATATAGAGGGCCACCAAGAAGTGGACAAGAATTTGGCATTGGGACTCAGAGCTCCAGCAAAGCCCTCCAGTGTCCAGGTATTTTCACACCCTCCAACCACACCAGGCCATGGTTACAACTCAAGGGCTCATGCCAAGCATCAGAGGCTATGGGACAATGGGCAGGCTGGTGTGCTTTATGGATTTGTGGCACTAAAGAGAAAAGGAGCAGTGGAAGAGAGGCCAGCTGGCAGGGATAAAGCTGAAGAGTTCCATTTCCCAGGCCACACAACTCTACTGCCCAAGCTGAGACCTTTTATTTCAGCAGTCATGGGCTGTGCCATTTCCCTCCTGTGACAATTAGGAAGACCAGCCAGCCCCTTCAAGGAAACATAAGGACAACTCCTGGAACAGTAGCAGTGGTAGGACCAGCTGAGGTAGAGAGAAAACAACCATATCTCCATGGCAAACTGCAAAACCCATCTAACTCCCAGGATCAAAGCCCAAGGATCATTTGTTTGTGATCCCTCAAGCCTCACAGCCAGCTCTGCATTCCCAGGACAGAGCCTGTCTCCTGACCCACTCCTTTACAACAGATTTCTGGAGTCTTAAACACCCCACCCCAGCCTCACCAAAGAAAAGAAAAAAAGGCCAAACCTTACAGGTATGCACAACAATCAAAATGACAAGAAAAGTTTCACTTCATTAACTTTCACTGCATTATCCATGGGGTAAACGTGGGTTACAACAAGGGAGCAGTGGGAAAACCTCAGATAGCCTAAAAGTCCCCCTTGGAGAAACCCACAGGGCTCAGCTATCCAGATATACTCACTTCTGTAAATTCATGCAGCATGAGAGTAATTCCTGCAGCACCACTTCTCACATTACACTTCAAATCTTCCACTTCAGAATTAGAAGATTAGAGGACATTAAAAAACACCTACGTCATGCTAATACCTATCTTTTAAATAGATCAAGGTACTTTATATAAAATAGCTCAAAGACAGGGATAACAAGGTCCAGGCCAGTGCTAAACATCAATGCAGAAATCTCAAAGCACTGTGTAGAGATGCTTTTGCTCTGAGGTCAGCATGCACACGGGGAATTTCAGTTCCCTCTCCCAGTTCTTGCTTTCCAAATTCTGCAGTGCACATTCAGGAGCACCTGATGCAACATCTAACTGAAACTTTGTTCACCCTTCTCACAACCTGCCCCACTGCTGCCTGGGGCTTTAATCACCAGCACACAAAAGATGACACGACTTGGCCATTACCTTCTGGGTTGTCATCAAAAATCCTCCTCTCTCATTAACCAGGCCCCTCCTTCGTGCCACTGCCAACCAGAGCATGGCTTTCTTCCTACTGATTAACCCAAACTAAAAGACCTGCCTCCTGTTTCCCCCAGCTGAGACAAAGCATATGACAAGTCAGGGGAAGATTTCCCTTTCTCTATCCTTTCAGCAATGCCATCACATTTTTTCTAACTAAAACATGCTCTTTGGGTCCAGGGGAAAGGATTTCCATGGGTCCCAGTTCATAACATCCATTGGGGCTGGGGATACAAAGACAAAAGTAGTATCACTGTACTAGTGAAATCAGTGTTTTGTTGGAATGTGTTTGCCTGTCCCCACATAACACAGTTCTGCAAGGCCTTAGCAATGGACACGTAAAAACCCCTGGGTTTGTGTGCAGCTGAAGTCATCTCTCCAGAGAGCAAAGGACAGAAGGACAGCCCTCTTCTCAAACAAACAAATTAAAACAACAACAACAACAACAACAACGAAACCCCAAGAGGTGGTTTAAATGCATGGAAAACTGAACCACTTATCTCTCCCTGCTCAGCATCTGTTCAATCCAAGCCTCCAGCCCTCTCACACAGGTACAAAGGAGTCACTTGCTCCTCTGTCCATCAGCAGCCAAAATCTTGCCCGAAGATTGGCCCCAGCACAACACACTTGGGCCAGCTAGGAGCTAACAGCATCACACATCTCTGTCCCAGGAAAGCAAGGCTGTGGGGGGAAACTCTATTCACTTGTCAAACACAGAGAGCTACAGGCACCAATTTCACTGTCTGTTTTAGCATTGCTGCCTTTTCATCAGCTGCCTCAGCTCTGTTTGGGGTTGGGCTCCCCCACCCCACACCTTGGTAATAGTGTTGCTTTTATGGCCAGATCTGAATCATTGCTGTACAGAGCAACCCCGAGGAGAGTCTGGCCAATTAAGAGCACTAACCTGATTCTGTGCTCTCCTTTGGCTTGTTAAGAACTTGAGTGCAAAAGGATTTCCACTGCCAAGAAATCAATTACAGTGGTGATAGGAGATACAGAGGAGAAGGATGCAGGCAGACACGCTGATTAAAAAGGTTCCCATCCTGTGGCTGTGTTTCCACCTGCCAGCTCTCCTGCCTGTGCCATAGTCCCAAAGGAAGATTCTTTACAGTTTTCCTTAGTCCAATTCATCGAAGTTCAGCCTGAGGAGTTTCCAGCCCATTTTGTGGCTGCATTTTGTGGTGGATTTTCCATGGCAGATCAGAGAGAGCTCAGGGGAGTTCTCCCATCAGGGCTGGGGCAGCCAGATCACCGTGAAGGGGAGGCACTGGGGTGGGGAGCATCTGTCAGCCACACAGTAAAGGAAAGGGAAAGCATTTCCTCATCCAGAGGGCACCTTAAACTCTCAGAACTTTTGGGAAATAGTGACTCATGCCCTGCTTGGGTTACTGGCTGCTTTGAAACCCATTCGCTCTCCCCTGCCTGTGATGTGGCACAAAGCCTTCCATGACCACATCCCCACGGAGGCTGTGCATTCCCCACCTCCAGCACCAGCAACTATCACCTGAGGACCCCTCCACTGTCACCTGGTGCCACACCCCAACTTCTGATGACAACCATGGGCCCAAGCAGCTTACAGAGCATGGCATCAGTAGGGTCTTCCCTTTGGGAGCACTCTGTGCTACACCCCATCCCTCAAAGCAGCATTGCAGGGGCCAGCAAGCAGAGCAGCCAGTCCTTCTGCCTGCTCCCCTCAGTGCTGCCTGCAAGATCCCCCCTCTCATGGCTGCACCAAGTCTGCTGCAAGAGCAAGTCAGTGTCAGCCAAATCACTTGAACTTTCCATGTCTCCTTCAATGATCTGTCAGATGATGTTGATAATATCTCACTAAGTCACAGTAAGGCTTAGTCAATTATTTTAATGTACATGAAGATTTCTAGATATTTGTTATATGCACACACATAGGCAAACTGTGTACTTCATTAGTGCCAGCCCTTGAATGAGTACATCTCAGGGTCTCTAGCAACAGGCACGTGGTTAGCAAGTGGGAAAATACCAAAAGTTAAATGTGGACAGATGGCAAAGCCTCCCCAGCCTCACAGGTACCTGTCCTGCATTTGTGAAGTATCCTGTCCATTTCTAATCACTGTCTGCCTAGCCTACAAGCAAGAGCTTCCTGTATAAAAACAGCAAGATGAGTTCCTGCATACTCAAAATTAACCAATTATGTTGTGCAACAGCTTATTAATTTTGATATGCATAACTAAATAATTACTGTAGGTGTATGCAAAAGAGGCTCTAGCTTAATAGGCTCCCTATTTTGTTTGTTTTGGATGAGAACGATTGCCTATGAAGAAAAATCAGAGAGCTTTAGGCAGTTGTTATTGTTAAAAACACAGTTTGTGGGGAGAAAGGAATTTGCAGCGGAAAAAAAGCAGTCTCATTTCAATAACAAAACAATTTTTGTTTATTTCATTGTTGTTTATGAGCTATTTAAGCCCAGGGGTGGGTAGAAAAGGGGAAATAAGAGGAATTTACTGACAAACATGTTTGAAACAGATAGCACCAATGATAAAAATCCCATTTTGAGTTTGAGTAGTGAGTAGCACATCATGCAGTTTCTAGGAAGGAAATTTAAGATAACTTAATGAGACATGAAAATATTGTAAAAAGTGGTACGTATTTCTCAAAATAAACACAAATAACATTTCCTCCCCTTTGAGCTCTTACGTCCTTTAATTTATTCAGCCAAACTTGCCACCATCACTGTTATAAAGGTTTGGAAAACAAGATGGCATTTAGCTTCCTCCCTTCAAGTCACAGTGAGCAGTTTCCAGGGCAGAGCTGGCAGCACGTGAGACACCCTGGGAGCCCAACAAACCCCATTCCCTCCTGCCCACAGCCTGGGAGCTGTGCTCTGCAGCCAGCAACAAACAGAGAAAGGGGAACCTGCTGGGACAAGCAGCCAGGGTGGAGAAGCACACAAGGAAAGGAGGCAGCAGTGCCTGCACACCACACTGCCCTGCAGAGAAGAGACCTCTGTGAGTAGGACATCAGTACTGTAACTAATATACCTGGGAATAAATAAGACTCAGGCACTGCTCACACATCTCAGGTCAGTTTCTGCACTACCATGATCCTGTTGCTTAAAATCTGTTCTGGTTCAACCATTGCTTTTTGCTTCACTGTAAGAGTACACTTAAGTAATTTTTATTCATTGTATGTGAAATAGTTTTGAAACCAGCTTGATTTCTATCTTTTCACTACATATAAAACATCTGCAGTTGAAGAGCACAACATTCATAGCATGAAACAAGATGGGCACCTAAAGGTGACAGTTTTCACTCCAGAGCAACTCCTCATGCACAAGCAAGGAAGAGACCAGTGTCACCTCCATCACCTGTACACACAGCCAGCCAGAGAAATCAGCAGTGAAAAAGCACCAGGCAAAACACCACAGGTATTGTGGCATTTTACATGGAAATATGTGTACACAGAGGTCTTTGAATTTCAAAAATTCCTTATAGTTTTAGAAAAATAAAATGTCCCTTTTCTGCTCTGAGGAGTTAGTCATGCATGCTTTTATGTTGTGGGGTTTTTCTGGTTTTGGGGTTTGGGGGTTTTTTTAACTATTAATATTACTTACTGAGACATTTCACAAGATATGTTCACAACATTTAAATTACAAAGACCTATCATCCTTGACAGGCATATTCAACATATTTTGATATAAAAAATTAAAGAAAAAAGGGAAGATAATTCTTTATCTAGAAAGGGGAAAACTTATTTCAGATAATTGCTTCACAAGTGATGACTTGTTATAAATGGATCAGTGCTTTCCTGCAAAGAAATACCCAAAGATATTCCTAATTAGCAGCAAGCTAATTACCACAAAGCCTCCCATGTTCAGCAGTGACATGCTAAATCACCCCCGCTTGCAATTTCTAGAGCTTCACAAAAGCCAGAAGTGGGAAGAAGGAGCAGTGAGAGGAGTGAGAGGAGTCAGTGCCTGCTCTCCTGGGAACAGGCTGCAGCTCCCACTGCTCTGAGCAGCATGTCCTGGCAGGACCTCACACCCTCAGTCCCTCCCCAGCTTCCCCCCAGGCCAGCTCCATCCCTCCACCCTCACTGTCTGTGCCCACCACTGCTCTTTTCTCACACCTATCCATTGCTTCCCCCATCCTGGTTTGATTTGCTGCAAGCCTGGGTATTCCAACAGCACAGGGTAGCCAGAGCCTTTCTTTAAAAGCTTTTCCAGCCTGCCCATCAAGTGAGGCACAAGCTGCCCACAATGAGACAAGGACATTGCTTCTTGCACACAGGTAGGTGTTTTAGCCAGGGGAAAAGAAGAAACAGGGCATTTAGTGTGCAATATTTGAAAGTTGTTTTGAGTTGGCTGTTTGTTTTTTTTCCCTAAAGAAGTTCCCGAAGAGGCAAGCAAACAAAAATAAACCGATTTTCTTTCCAATTTCAAACACTGAAGTATTTCAAGATACCCCCATTAAACTCTATCCTAATCTCCACAACCTGCAAGAGAGAAAATAGGGTGATGAAAAAGACAGGAAATGAACCTGATAAAGTTTTAAGTCAAAATGTTTGAATTTCAACATTTACAATGCATATTTTTTTTAGATAGAAACAAACTAGATTTGACTATGTTAAAAAACAGCAGGAAATTTCAGTGGAGACAAAAGCTGCATCGTGGCTGTTTCTTTTTTCTGCTCGAGCTCAGGTTCAGCATTTCCCCTTCTTGCCATCTTTGGCTCTTGAGTTGCTCAGCTCAGGGGTATGCAGACAAAGCAGCTGGCTATGCAGAGGTCTCCTGACTTTGCTCCCTGATGTGAATCACAGAATCACAGAATCACTGGGTTGGAAGAGACATCCAAGATCATCGAGTCCAGCCCATGCCCTAACACCTCAACTAGACCATGGCACCAAGAGCCACATCCAGGGATGGTGACTCCACCACCTCCCCAGGCAAAGCATTTCAATACTTTATTATTCTTCCAGTGAAAAACTTTTTCCTGATATTCAACCTATATCTCCCTTGACACAGCTGAAGACTGTGTCCTCTGGTTCTGTCTGTTGTTGCCTGGAGAAAGAGACCAACCCCACCTGACTACAACCACCTTTCAGGGAGTCACAGAGAGTGATAAGGTCTCCCCTGAGTCTCCTTTTCTCCAGGCTGAACAACCCCAGCTCCCTCAGCCATTCCTCACAGGGTTTGTGTTCCAAGCCCCTACCAGCCTTGCTGCCTCCTCTGGATGTGCTCAAGTGTCTCGATGTCCTCCCTAAACTGAGGGGACAGAACTGGACATGAAGCAGGACTGTCAGGATGTTCCCCAAATCACAGGTCTTCTGGGGAATGCCAGATTCTCCAAATCCCCAGCATGTGGCACCACCACTGGCCCTGGCCCAGCTCCATGGAGCTGGAGCTCCACGAGCCCCCTGCTCCTGACAGGAATGCTCACACTCTGGGCATGGCAGTGCTTGGGGCTGTGGGGGAGATGCCAGCTGCAGAGGGAGCTGCCCCAGAGGCTGATTGACAGAAAGAGCTTAATTTAGCCTCTCTGAATCACCCTGCAGAGGAGATGGCTGCTCTCTGACTACAAAAGGAACTGGAAAGATGAGCAGAAAGTTTTCCTCTGTGAATCCTCATCCCAAATTTGTGTCTCACAAATTTTGCTTCAGGGCTTAATCCACATGCCCCAAATCTTAAAACTGGCACTACAAGCCCTGTCAAGCAAACAGAACAAAAATAGCTGGGACAGAGCAGAGAGTAGCAAGAATCACTTTTGCTTGTGCTACACACCATCCCAGATAAAACATTTGCCAAAATTCGGCCCCAAAAGTTCCCTGTGTTCCTGGGGACCAGGCTGAGCCCAGGGCTCCATTTGAAGCTCAAGGACAAGCTTGGCCATGACCCAGACATGCAGCAGCACTGAGACTTCTAGAGGCAGGGAGTGACTCCACAGCCTTCCAGTCAGCCCTGCACCCACCTAAAAATCCACACAAAGTCATGGATCACTTGTTGCTGCTTTATAGGAAGGATCTTGAGCAATTATTAAATCATGGAGACAAACTTAGAGGGAAGAAAAAAGTTCCCAGACTCCAGGTCTCAGAACAGCCTCACACATGCAGAACATCTCCTTGCCAAAAGGAAAAAGCTTGGAAAGAGTCTTAATAGCTGGGACAGGGACTCAGGAGAGCTCTCTGTGCTTTTGTTTTATCTCCTGGAAATTTGCTGAGGGGTTCTCTTGGGCTGATAGACTTCAAGGACAGGGTCTACATGCTCACACTGTGGGCCAAGTCTCTCTGCACCCCACCTTGTTTGCATCCTCCACAACCTTTTAAACTCTGCACTTTTGAAAAAAGTGGTGAAGGAAATCTTCTGTCTGCCCTTACCAGAGCCATGCAGCTGTGGCTGCAGATATCCCTGCCTCACAAAGCTTGTGCTCATCTACAACAGACACATCCAGAGGGAAAGGGGCTCTGATCCTTAGGGATGGGCAGATCACTCCTCTCAATCCCTCTGCATTTCTATGGGCCAAGAAAATGCCACAAGGCTGCTCAAGGCTGATGTGGGGAACACAGCCTTGTCCTCTGCCCAGGGGAGAACAAGGAGAAACACAGGAGCTACTGCCAGTGCTCCTCAGAGAGCCAGAATTCCCCATCCATGACAGCATTTACCCACTTGTAGCACCAGGTAGGATCAGGGCTCTGCTGTGCAATGAAAGCACAAGACAGACTCAGACACCACAGGGTAAGTCCAGGTTTTATTGGTCTGAGATGCATTGGTGGGGACTTATTGATAGCTGCAAATCCCAGCCCAAAATTTAAGTTTTTGGGGGCCCCCACCATGCCTTGTGTCTGTGTGTGCTCTTTGTTGTGTCACACTGAGAAACAATGGGCAGCTGTTGCCATCACAAAAATGCCACTGAACTAAACAAATTCTATTCAGAAGCTCTGCCACAGGCTCCACCATATGACCTGAAATAATCCCATGCATCAAATCTCATTGTTTTTTGCAGCTTTACCTCTTGCAAATGATTGGAAGTGTAAAGCAATCTGAAAAAGTGAATGTTTTGCAGAGCAGACACTGCTCGTTGCAGAACCACATAGCTCCTAAATTATTAATAGTAAAAAATGAGGTGTCCCAGAGCTGCTCATTTCTGGATGAGGGAGAGTAGGAGGGGGTGAGAAGAAAGTATTGTGCTATTACAGGTTATTTTTATCTAATGTTTCTATGCTTCTGTCATTAGCTAATTGATGACACTGCCTGTTTAATATTATGTCTGCCTTTGGTATTTATAGCTCACCAATTACTGTAGTATCTAGGTGCTACTAACAGTGCTCTCAGATGAATTTGGATGCTCACAAGTGGATTCTTTGGCACAAGGAAATGAAATTCCCTTGAAGTCAGATGCTTCATACTAGCCAAGGATTTATTGACCAGCCCACTTAATCATGTGTGGTGATGCTGGATCCCAGTTCATCCCTTACTGGGACACAGCATCACCAGGAACAAGTCAGCATATTGCATACTGCAGCATCAGCCACCCCCAGGCACCTTCAACATTTCTCCTGCATTTGTCACCAGAGGTGTCTGAGACACAATTCTGCAGTGAGACACCTCTGAGTATCATCGTTTCCTTGAGCAGACCCTGGAGCGCTCAAACCAAACTTTCGGATTTTTGATCCAAACACAAAATTCCTGAGAGAGGGAGAGAAGAGGGGCCAATTTCCAGGCAGATTTCCAAGTTAAATACCTTCCAAATATCAATGAGAGATTTTCAGTGGAATTCACAGCACCAAGCCATGGCATCATAAGCTGTGTGAGGTTTTGCACTAGTGGCAGATGGCACTGACCTTTGGGCAGTGCTGCTGAGAGAGGAGTGGTACTATGCACACTCAGAGCAACATCTGAATGTCAAAACTGCTCTCAACTCTGATAGACAAATACCAAACAGCTCAGTTTGACCTTTGTCCAGAACCTCTCATTGCTACATTACATAACAGGGAAAAAAATGTGTCTCAGACATAATATTTTCTCTTTCTACCACCTACCCTACAGCTTCCATCTGATGATGACAAATTCACAGCCCCAAGGACACCATGTTCACAAAGAGCTTCCTGTTTGAGAAGCAGGTCCCTTGGGCTGTGAGCCATCAGCAGGTCCTGTTGGTCTGTGGGACTCAGTAGTATAAGGATTTAACAATTCAAGACCCATCAGGAACAAGCCCCAGACAAGAACCTACCCTCTTCCAAGTACTACAGGTGGCATGCACAGGAGTGGTTACCTGCAGTAAAATGGCAATTTTCTGTAACTGTAAACAACATTGGTGCCTATGTATTTCATTCCCGCCTTTACTGAGTAAATCTGAGAAATAATGAAACCTGTGGAGAACATTTGAACTTTTATTGTACTGGGTAAAAGCTATATAACATTAACAAATCAAAAAGCATTACTTCCCGAATAGCAAAATGCCGGGCCATTTACATTAGCCATGCTCAGATTCCTGCTCTGATTGGTGTATAATTGTCCATCAGCAAGGAGCAATCTCTCAAAATTAGTGCTTGTCACAGAGCTCCAGACTGCCTAGAGCTGCACTTACCAGGGCTTATAGCCTGAAGTGCACAGAAATCTGCTTTTAACCCCAAATGAAAGAACAGCCTTTCCGGTGCATTCTCTCTGTAGCTGCCCTCTGCCTCCTTTTCACTCCTCTTTCATGAGGGAAAGTAGTTTGGCCATAAAAAAAAAAAAAAATTTAAAAAAAAATCTTTTTTTCATAGATTTGGCATATTGTGAAACAGCTTCATGTGACCCACAGATTGCTGCCCCCACAAGATCCATGGGGACTCCAGGAAGTTGTGTATCCCACTGCAGCCTTACATCACAGTACAATGCTGCAGACACTGTAGGGAAGAGACAAGTCATGAGACAGCACTGAGGCTCAATGGCAGCTGAAGGGGACATTCCCTTCCCACCACCAAGCCAGTTCCTCAAGGCACCCAGTGTCACAAAGCCTTGTCTGGCCAGGACATCCCCCATCAGCAGCAAACACTCCAGCACCAAGGCATTAGCTGCTCCTACTCCTTTCCCCCACTTCTAGCCAGAAATTTTGTCATGGAGCTGAGAGCACCTCGCTGTTACAAGTTTTGTTAAAATAAGCACTTGAGGAGTTTCAGTTTCAACAAGCTGACACATTCTGCCAAAATGCATTTAGTTAGAAAACTCCCAACCAGCTGTGATAGCATTCAAAGTTTCTTTGAATTTGCTTTTACATTCATAAAGACTGTCTGTATTTTTAAGTTAGAAAGTGACTGAGAAAAGTTTATATGCTTCCAACATTGCTTTCTTTAGTGGCAGCTCCCCAACAGGGAAAACAATAGCCATAATTTTAAAAGGGAAGAGGAATGGCTGTGGAAACATCAGTGGAGAAGATTAGGTGGACTGGTGAGAAAAAGTACAATTAGTTCCTGTTGACACCCAAATAATTTCTGTGGGATCTTCCAGATAAGGCAGTGATGGAGCAACAGTGTCAGACTGTGGAGAAAGTAGCTTTCTTTCTTGAAAGAAAGAAAGAAGCTGTCCTTCTTCATACTCCAGCACATAGCCAGTGGCAGAACCTCCTCTCCACAATTTTCCCACCTCTGAGGCTGCTTTGTTTCATGCCTGACTCTTATTCCCCTTTAAGCTTTCCCCATCTCTAAGAGCACACAAACATCTGTGGGGCTCTTCAGAAGCTTACAAGCCTCCCACAAGTACCCAGAATAAACTAATCTCTAGCACTTAGAGGGAGGCATTTGGCTGCTTTCGGTTGGTTGCAGAAGGAAGCAGAGGAGTGGTTCTGCTTTCTCTCTGTACTCCTACCACAGAAAGAGCGATTGTCAGCAGAGGAATTGGCACAATGGATCAAAATAGGAGCCTCAGTAGCCTCTACCCAGACAGACTTTTCAGGTGGAGGAAATCAAAGTAAAGGGCAAGGTCCTGGAGAAGTCATTTGCTTTAGGAGCTCAGTTTGAATCTGCCAGCAGCTCCCCTCGAAGGTTTGTAAGAGAACAAAGGCAGGAGCAGCCGGGACCCTCTCGGAGATGCTCTGCTCCCAGCAGGGCGCAGCAGGTCGCGTCCTCTGAGCCCTTAGGGCTGAGCTCAGTGCCAGGGTCTGAGAGCACGTCCCCGGCACTGCAAGGCAGCGGGGAGCAGCCTGGGAGCCAGGCAGCGAGGGAAGAGCAGCTGGGCACAGGAGGCAGCTTTTCCTTCCCAGCGTCCTCCTTCCCAGCACGCATCCCTTCCTCACCATTCCTGCCCGTCCTGCCGCAGCGCTCCGGCTCCCCGTGATGAGCCCTGCCTCGGCTCTAACACCAAAGCCAGCCCCGCAGGCACGGACCCTGCCGGGCACAGGGAGCAGCACCTGCCCCGAGCGTGGAGAAACGCAGACCTGCCGTGGCATCAGTCTCCTCCGCTTGAGCACCGTGTAACCAGAGGGGGAAAAGCCTGGAGCATCTGGGGACAGCACAAGTGATGCCTGAGTGTCTCTCACCCCTGCTGCAGCCCTGGGTTTCAGGGTGCTCAGGCAACATTCCATGAGCCATTCTCCAGGATGTGCCATGTCCACAGCAGCCACAGCAAGGCACTGAGCATCTCCCGTGTTGCAACCTTTTTACCATGCTGGGCAAAGCAGGATCCTGCCACAGCTGCAGTGACCAGTTCACCCAACCTGTGCACAGCAGCCTCAGGATAAAGCTCATGATCTTCCTGGGCTCAGGGTGCTTTGTTTAGGCAGCACTATCCATCACCTCTATCCAAATCATGCTTCCAAGTGAACATGCAGAGCAAGACATGAGAAAGGACAGCCTAGCTGCACCAAATCAGGAGAAGGAAAAGAAAACAGAACAGAGCACTATAGGTTTTGCTTCAGTCTGATAGGGGTTAAATAATCCCCTTGAGCTGAATCAGACGTTTGGGAGAGCTGAACAGTGCTGTGGTGACACACCTTGGCACTGTTTGTTAGAGGATGGATGGAGAAGAGCCCCCCATGGGTGGTACAAGGCTGCTCCCCACCATTTGCCCCAGCTCCTGGACATTTTCTGACTCAGGCAGGATGTCCATCCCTTACACCACAACACCCTCATTCCCTGCTCTTTGGCCAGCACCCTTCTGCTCTGGAGTTCACACCAGTGCAAGTCTGCAGAGAGGAGCTGACACCAGCAGCAGCATCCTGCCCTGCCTGCAGTTCCTTTGCTCTACATTTTGCACAGCCCAGACAATCCAATACAGCAACTGGAACCTGAGCTAGATAAATTGCCAAGCTATTTCTCAGGATTAATCATCCTTAGATATGTTACATGAGACTGCCACAGCCTCCACAGTCGGTGAGGTATTTGCTGTCTCAACTCATTGGGAGTCAGGAAAATGAAGCTGCTGTGTGAGGTATCCCATTACTTAGACAGTTTGTACTGAACCTGAAGTACCTCACAGGGGGACAGCCAAGAATTCATCTTTCTGTTTTAATAGTCCTGCCCCTCATCATAGTGTAGGAGTCTGAAAAATTACAACAAAAATCCTCTACAAAGACAGTAAAAGTGACCATTACCGCCCTATGCAAATTCACTGTTTCCAAAGGAAACATTTTTTTTTTTTAATGTAACCTTTAGCTATGAAACAGATTTTGCCCAGGGTTATGTCAGCAGCATGTGCAATTCCTTGCACAGATATTCTATGCAAGGGATGTACAGGGTTGGGGCAGAGGCAGAGGAGGTTAACTGCTAAATTCATCACACCAGGGAAGCTGAAGGAGACAGGACTGAGACAGACAAAGCCCCAAGGATATTCAGTGCAGTGCCTGGATGTTCCTCTCAGCTATGAGAGGGGAGAGCCAGCAAAGCTGCAGGACTGCAGTTCTTGGAAGAGGTCAGCTCCTTCCCTGCACTGGGGCTCTCTGGGGATGCTGGAACAGCAGGAATCTGAGACTAGAGATGCTAAGCTGAGTGCAATCACTCCAACTTTTCTCATTTACCTCCGTGCAGTTTGCCCCACTCCAAGCTATTGAGCTTGGAAGGAGAGAGGAGCCTGCACTTTTGATTTTCAGAGCAAAGAGGTTTAATGCAAACTTCAAACAAACACATCACCATCGCATCCACCACCAGTCTGCATTTCATCCACCAGCAGGAAAAAAAAAAGTAATAAAATAACTTTCAGCTTGAGAGAGGCTTCCAGAAACCTCACAAAAAGGACTCCACTAGGAATGGACCTCCAAGCCCACCCCTGGCCAGGGGCACCTGACACAAGGAAATCCTCAAGAGCTGGTGCACAGGCAGCCCCGAGCCACAGGGCTGAGACGACCCTACCTGACAAGGGCCAGTGAAATTCAGCCCCCTACAGCAGTACTCTGTGGTCACACTGAAGTGTCAGTGCAGTGCAGTCACACTACAAAGGCACAAAGCCACCCTCCTACTGCTTAAATACCTCTTCATCACATCTTTTTCCCTGCTGCTCCTCCCTGCTCTCTTACCCCCTGCCCTCCCCTCCTCTACCTCTCACCATCTCGTTTTCTTTCTTCCCCTCAAAACTGCTGCTTCCACACAATATATTTTGGTGTATATGAGAACCAGAAAATAAGGGTGTGAGCCCTGCTCCAAAAGGAAGAAAAAAAACCAGCCTCCCTACCCTTACAGTGAGAGCAGAGGGGTGCATGCAGCCACTGACATCAGGACTTCCACAACAACTTACACGGCATGAAGGTACAACAATTACATTATTGGCTAAAAATCTGTGCTTACTTTTAGCACAGATGATAACTGCTGCCAGCCACATTTATCTCCCCACAAATCAGATATTAATGATGATGCAGCAGCTCAGCCAAAACATCCATTGAGGTGGTGTCTGCATGGGAGGCAGCAGAAGGCAATAGAGGAGGAGGGGGGGGCTCAAGCCCAGGGCCCCTCTGTACCCCAATGCAGAGTTGGTCCTGCAGCCCTGGCTCCTGCTGCAGGCCCTGGCATTCTGCTGCTGCCCCTGCATGCTCCCACAGCTGTGCCCTTCCCCTCTCTTTCACTAAACCCTCCACATCTGGACCTGAGCCACCCTTACAGCCACCCACACAGCCCATGGGATCTGCCTCAGTAGACAGGATCCAAATACCTTTGGCATCTGCTTTAAAACTGCTGCCAGGCTGAGCTTGTGTCAAGCACCCAAATCCAGGCTGGAAGATCACAACCCCTACAGGCTGATGCAGTTACCCCTGCATGCTGTATACTCCAGGAAATCTTGGCAGCAGAAAATGTGAGGCATCCTGTCTTTTAAATATGTGCTGTGCATAGGTCCATCACCAACACAATTATCTTCTAAGTATTTATGTCATTTGCTACAGTCCTCCTCAATAAATCAGACTGCAGCATCAGCATCAAACCATAAGGGAAGATCATTTTATACAGTAAAGCAGTGCTTTAAAATTGCTTATGACTGCTGTATTAAAAAAAATAATAAAAATAAAACCTACTCAAAGTTCCAAAATAGTGATGACTTTGCCTTTAAAAATGATTTAGATATTACAGAAAAATAATAACCTCAGAGGGGATAACTGCAAAAATACAACAAAATAAAATAAAGATTAGGAAGAAGATGGGAAAATATATCTTCAGCTCTGTAAATCAGAGCTTTCCCATCCTAAACACACAGCAGTGCTGAGGAGCAGCATGTTGGTATAGCTGGGCTGTTTTTCTTGTGTTCTTAACACACTTTTGGTTAAATTAAGAAAAGTGACTTTCAGAGTAAATGTGTGTTGTGCCCCTGCCCGAGCAGTCAGGGAGGAGAAATCCTTCCAGCAGCAACACAGTGCAATCATTTCTTACCCAAGAGTAATGTGGTCCTGGGTGCCCTGAAGTGTCCTGTTGTCATCACTGATGCCCAGGCAAGAATCAGGGAAATATGCACTTCAGAACTGGGGAAAAGCCTGCCCTGGCATAGCAGCTCTCGTGTGAGTGAGTTTAGGACTCACAAATGTCCTTTCTCTAATGATAAAAAAGTGATGCTCTTCACTTCAAGAATCAGCTCCTCTCTTATTTCCCATACCATAATATATGGCTACATGTAGTGCCAGTTTCAATGAAGGATGGAGAGAGGGCACTCTTATGAGAGGATCACAGCATTTGTGTAACAGAAATAAGGACAAGTGGTGCAAAAAATCAAACTCAATCCTACCTGCAGAGGCCTCCAAAGCAATGAATCTGCCCCAAAATGACAGAACAGATCCAGGAGGATGCCCCAGTATTCAAAGTCCCATCACAGCTCCTTTACAGGAGCAGAGAGACCTCCTGGCACAGAGGAGGGCAAAGGGCCATGTGGGATGGCCGTGCTGTGCACAGAAATCCTGTAAGCCAGAGCCCTGACCAGCACCTGCTGCTCTCACAGAGAAGGGCAATGATCCTCTTCTCATCCAGCTCTAAAAGCAGAGTCTTTAGAGCTCATTTGGGCACTTCAGACTTGCTTGAGCCCAGGGGAAGTCTGTCCTGGTGGCTCAGTCACTGCCCATGATCCTTTGTTCACTCTCCATAACACATGCTCTCCTGAGCATCATTTCAAATCTTTGAGACTATGAGGTCCTGGCAAGTCATGCTGCTCTTAGCTGAACATTTGGCAAGTACCTCACACATGGCATAAGACTGCAGCCCCAGCACAAAAGAAAGATGCTCCAATGCTCCACACTGTACTAAACCTGCTGTGCACCTCATTCCCCCTTCTCCCCCAGCAAAGATCCCAGCTTAATTTTCCCATGTGAAATACAATCATTACACTCTCACATTGCACTATAATTAAGGAACCCACTTTTGTACTGGAAACACTCTTCACCAATTTGTCAGGCAGTGGCATCTTGCACCAAACCTTCATTAAAAGTCCCATAAAAGCTCTGACAAGAAAAGCAGAGTGGGTTAAGCAGTGATGGGAAGGCTCTGGCAGTGCCTGAGCAGGGCTGCAGGCTCTGTGCTTGCAGGCATCAGCCCAAGACATGTGAGGCATTCCAGTGCTCCACCTGCCACCACCTGTCCCTGTAAGATCCTGCTGACAGCACTGCCATCAAATTCAGCTATTGCACAGGTACAGGCACACAGATCTCCCCACCTAAGGGTGGCGTACCAAGTAAAGCTTTACATAAGCACAGGGATAAATCAGGAACAGTCATACTGCACCACGTGCCCAGCCAGCAATGGCAATAACCTCCTGCAAGCAAAGGTCAGCTCTCGTGGTTCCAGCTGCTCAGGACCTGGTGGAACAGTGACCAGGGCACCCATCACAGGCACAACCCTTCCAGCATCTCCATCTCCTGCTCCAGAAAGGAGCAGGAGCAGCCATGAGCACCCCAGCTGACCACAGCAGACCCCACAGACCAAGGTAGAGCTGACCCTGGCTCCACACAGCTCTCACACATGGTTGGATACACAACAGACACTGGGCTGTGTCACAGGCACAATCCTGCCTCCTCTCCAGCAGACCTGGACAGGCAGTAAGGAAGCAGAGGGGCAGAGTCCCTCAAAAAACTCAAAGCTGCTGCACTACAGAAGCATGAAGAGGGAGGGGAGAGGAGGGTGTTGTTACAGCATTCAGAGGAAGAGTTTCTGAAGTTCCCAGAAAGGAGACTTGGGGATGTGGGACAAAGAAAGATTTTAAGATTATGCATATGTACCTCTTGTGTCTCCCAGGAGCCTCTAGCTTTGCATCCCAAATTATTCCAGTTCCTCATTAGTCTCTCTCTATCCCCTGCTCACCAAGCAAGCCAAAATGTCATCCAGTTGTCAAAAGCTACCACATATCACAATGCAAAAATGTTTGCTCCCTCATGCTCAGTCTCTGTGCCAGAAAGACTCACTGCACCTTCCTTCTCATTCCTTATTTTAATTTCCCCAAGTGACACACTCACACACACACACACACACACGCCCAGACACACTCAGATGAGAGAGGGAATTGAAGAGTGAGGAATAGTTAATCAAAAACCAAGACAATGAGGAATGCCTGACATTTACTATGCTTGCAAAAATCAAAAGGAGATGCAGACTGGTTTGTGATAAACGGAGCCAGAACTTGCAAACAAGGTGAGGGGTGCAAGGCTACCAGCGATAAGTGATAAATCCAAAACTTTAAAACAGCAAGAACTAGTCTCAAAGTCTGGAATGTACCCAAATGGGTAAGACACGTGCTCCGGAGACAAAGTCGAAAAGTTAAAGTGCGATGAGGAGTTTGGAAGCCTTTGTCAAAGACCCCCAACGACCCCTAAATTAAGAAAGCACAGGCGTGAAAAGACTTTTAGTTCATTTTAA